>VYZX01025947.1:40967-51017 GCA_013401335.1 Brachypteracias leptosomus
TATCACTGAGTTCCCATCTCTGCACCGTTATCACAGAGCCTGGCCGCAGAGTCTTCACTCTGCTCCACCCTCAGTGGGGTTTCCAAGGTTGCAGGTTATGGAAGGGATTCCATGCATACCAGCTGTACACCACCCTGGAGGCCTCCTCAATATTATAACTTTCCTTAATGTGCGAATAATGCTGTATTTTTAATATAAGTTTAAATTTCAAGTTATGTTCAGTGATTATACCACAGGGGGCCTACAAGAAAGCTGGTGAGGGACTTTTTAGGATGTTGGGTAGTGGTAGGACTAGGGGGAATGGGTCAAAACTAGAGGTGGGTAGATTCAGATTAAATGTTAGGAAGAAGTTCTTTACCATGAGGGTGGTGAGACACTGGAACAGGTTGCCCAGGACAGTGGTGGAAGCCCCATCCCTGGAAGTTGTTAAGGCCAGGCTGGATGTGGCTCTGAGTAACCTGCTCTAGTGGGAGGTGTCCCTGCCCATGGCAGGGGGGTTGGAACTATATGATCTTTAAGGTCCCTTCCAACCCTGACAATTCTATGATTCTTATACTTGTTTTAGATGCTACCAGTTTTAAGAGATATCTCTAGATGCTACGTAAGTTAGGGAGGGAGTAGTTTGTCCCTGTGTAGGTGACTTTTTCTGAGCTAAATGTCTAAACTGGCTGTATGGAGAATCATCAGAGAGAAACAGACACTACTGATGCATGGTTTGTCTGATTTTAAGCAGATAATTTAAATGGGCTATGTGCTTTAGAAATGTAATGATGTAGATGTCTAAAGTTTTGTGAGTTTATGTAGGACTCCTAAAATCACCACTGAGCGTTGGGCTGAGGTGATTCATGGTCAGAAGGACACATGATGCAATACTGAAATAGTGAAAACAGGGTATGCATGAAGAAGAGATCAAAGGGTTGCTGAGTGCAAAAGATTGACAAGGCTTTATTTGTGTTTAGTGGACTATAGAATAGGAATTTGTATTTAGTTTTATGAAAACTAGTCTCATCATTAACCAAATCTAAGTTGAGCCTTTTACAAATGGAAGCTGCAAAGTCCCCAGATGGAAGTAACTAGCTACTTTATGCTGTATATTATTGACAATATTTTGAAGAAAATGTATGTTATGACTGTTAGATTTTCATCAGTGGCACTTATTTCCTTGCAAGGAAGTTCATATTCTTTGTGTTTACCCTGTCTGTGTGGGTCTGAGAGCTGCCATACCCTAAAGGACACTGCTACAACTACAAACGTGAATGTAAACAGAAATGGGAGCCTGGATGGATGTCAAACAGTGAATTTATCCAGTGAAACAACGTAAAGCAGGACAGCTTTGTTTCATTTGCATGAAGAGCAACGGAAGCGTAGACGCTGTCAAAGTTACAAACCAATCAATAAGGATAAAGGTTGCCAGAGTACTTCACGCTGTTGCATGCACAAAACAAGTAATGCTTAGAATTTTACTCTCTGCTGGCTATTGTTCTGATTACATGAAATTAGAACTTAAATATTTTCATTTAGTTCCAGGTTTTTGTTATTTACTTTTCTTCTTTTAAAGCTAAACTAACTATTGACTGCAAAGCTCATAGCTCAACTGTATTATTTAGCTTTATGTCCTAAAGCATCGTCCTTCCCATTGTGCTATAAATTCTGTTTGGACTTTGTAAGATGATGCGAAACTTGTAGAAAACATGAATACTTCTGTTGGGGAATGGGATGAAGTGATTAATGTTCAAGTTCTAGAGCTGAGGTTGGTAAAACCTTGAGAAACTTGAAGTTAGAGCACTCAGGTGGAGGTGGAACACTTGGCTGACATTGATCTGAAGGGATAGAAACCACACTCCACCTTCTGGGAGACTGCTGCACCTTACAGTGTGTAATGTACTTAGAAGGACACTCTTCTTTCAAAGTGGGATCACTGCATAATCGTGAACACAGGAGTCATACACCAAGAGGAGAGAAGCAAGCAGTAGCTGTTGTTTTGTGATTGAACATCTCAGCTGAGGGGAGAGATTTATGTTCCAGTCCCTGCTCTTGGAGCTCTTTCTCTATGTTGTGCAGGAAAGAGCTCTTTTAAAATATCCATGTATCCCAGTAAGAAAGAGCATAAAGAACTTCTTTGGTTCCAGTGGCATAGGTTCAAGAGGAAGGAGGGACTGTCCACCCAGTTGCTCTAGATCCTGGCATTCACCCTGGAAAAGTCAAATGTGAAGTAAAAGCCTAGAGGAGGAAGGCAGTGAAACTAGGTCACTCACTTCCCCACTGTGTCTTTGTAATCAGAAATTATTACTAATGAGACTATACACCACCAACTCTGTTTTCTCTTCTCCCTCCTTTCATAACTACAATGTAGATTCCATGTTTTTATTGAACCTGATATTATTCAAGCATTTTGGACATTCTCAGAGAATATTTATCAAGGCTTTTCTGAAGGCCTTAGCCATGAGAAGAAAGGCTAAACCCACTTAGAGCTGGCAGTGCTAAGAATGCCTTGATGAGACAGCATCAGGCCAAATTCTGAGCTCAAAACTGGGTAAAGCATAAAGCTCATTAGAAACCATTGTAAGATCAAAGGCAGGGTCAAAAGGAGCTTCTGTGGATTTGATTTTGCAGGTACAAGCTTCAACTCCACCTAATAGCCACATCAGATGCTCAAGACTGTCCTAGTAATCTAGCTAATGAAACCCACAACCTTTCTTGAGAACTTTATACGTATAAATTGGATGAAACATTTTAGTCCATATGTGTAACCAGAGCACTTTCTCCTCATGATAAAATAAAAATGTCTAAAAATAGCTTTTGATTTTTCTTGGTTTTCCATATTAGATTCTAATGAACTGGTACGCATTGAGTATTAATGCAGATCTGTAAATTGTAGGATACCATCAGCTAATCTTGCTTTAGTCAATATATTCCATTGTTCATGATTTATATGAATGTTCAAATGTCATGTTAACATTTTACAAAAATTTATTTTGTAGACTGCAGTGATGATGTATTTCGTTGCAACACGGGAAAATGCCTAAATTACACCTTTGTTTGTGATGGATATGATGACTGTGGGGACCTTAGTGATGAACAAAACTGTGGTAAATGAAAGTTTTATGCTTTTCTAAAGTCTTCAAAATAACGGTATTGCCTAAGCCAGCAATCTTTTTCCTTAAACTACTAAAAGGGTAATATACCCTGTTGTTATTCTTTTTGGGAAGTAAAACCAGCTCACCAATTCTATATGCAATTTAAAAAGGAGAGTTCTGGGTTAATCCAAAATTTGAAGCTTGTGGTATTTTGAAGAAATATTCTGATTTTCAATTTGTTTTAAACTAATTCAAGATGTTATGGTTGCTAACTTGGCTGAATTTAACTCAGATGAAAGCAAACCATAAGAGGCTACACACTGGTGATGTCAGTTCAGTTTTATAACTGACCTGTTTTTACATAAACTTCATAGTGAACTTGTATGTTTTGATGTGATCAGATGTTTCTTTCAAATTCTATTTTCAATCATCTTTTTACATTCTGCCTCCTTATAGCTATCTTTCTACCTACACTTAACTTTCATAGGAAAAAAAAAGAAGTTTTTGCCATGAATAAGAATAATCTTCACATGTAAATACTGGAAAACTTTGAGAGCTGTATTTTTTCTAACTTTTGCTTCTAGTGCTATGCCTGAGAAAAATTAAGTGCTCTAAAGTAATTCTTTAAAAATCAAAATATTATTTATCTCCCCTCCTTTTTTTTTCCCCTAGGGAAAAGCATAGAGAATTTCAAAACTAAAAATCAAAGCACAAGTCTTTCTGAAATTTGTTTTATCTTTCTTCTCCAATTTAACATACTTTCATTTTATTTTATTTTATTTTTACTTCTTAGTAAAAAGATGAATGTAAGGAATGATTTTCTCTGATGGCAACTGAAAATGTTGGCTAACTGAGAATCATTCCATGACATGGGAAGTCAGAAGATCTTTTAATCAGTTTAACAAATCCTAGAAACTTGTCTACTTGCAAATGGAAACAGCAGTGCACCTGAGAGAAGGAATGAATTCTTTGCTATCTATATAGGCCATAGAATTCAGAATATACATAACTACCATCTGCAAAAAAATCTGCTGGTACAGAAAAATCTCTTATTGTAACTTACTAATGCAAAATGGCTCATTAGTAGAAATGATTATTTTGTAGGCATAGAACAATTGATCGATAACATAAATTATACAAATTGTAACTTATCATTCTTTTTTTGGTCCTCAAATTTGCATTTTATTTAGATTGTAATCCAGTGACACATCATCAGTGTGGAGATGGGAGATGTATAACAGCTGATTGGATATGTGATGGTGACCATGACTGTATAGACAAATCAGACGAAATCAATTGCTGTAAGTTCCCTCAATCTCTAAAATTATTTTTTTCTTTCTTTAAAAATAAAACCCCAAAATGTAAGATAAGTAGTATACTTACTTATTGCTTGTAAGGCAAAACCATAAGATTATTTGATTTCCGAAGTTTGCACTTGACAAATGTCCCTTCTGGTAGACAGCTGCAGGAAATTAAACTTTTGCCATTGTAGAGAAGTACCAGCATTGCCTTGTGTTTCAGCTTCTTGTTAATTACAGAATTAACTCTTTGTTAATTGTAATGTTCCCATTAGAAAGTAATGAATGAATGTGTATAACCTCTTAAACTGTAGGTATCCTGAGTTTGTGATGGCTTTCTGGTGTGTCTGTATGTGACCATCACACCTTGTCAGTTTGGACTTCTGTCTGCTCCAAAGATGATGGTTTATCTTAGCAGAACAACTATACTAAAATGTTGCTGAGGCTGCAAAATCAAGTCTTGGAGAACTAGCACATGTTTTAATGTGATTAAGGTTCTCATAAGACATATGCTTATGCTGCATTGATACTTGCTGTCATTCAGTGCTTGACCTTGCAACCACTATCCTCCAATTTTCCCTGAAATCTAAGAAGCTAATCTGAATAAAGGCAAGTAACTGGGCAAAGAAAAGGTGACAATTTTTAGATGAGTAAAAATGATGGGATTTTTTTTCTTAGAGAAGCTGAACTTTCATCTCAGCCTGTTGCTAATACCTGACATGTTGCTAATACCTGATATAGATATTTTCAGTCACTGTGGTTAAAGATCAGCATAGCTGTTGGCTATTGAAAACTTAGCCTATATATAATGGAATATGTCTAGCAACCTTCAGTGCTAATCAGCATTATCAGCTTCTTCTAAAATAATTTCATGTAGTTCAAAAATAAAGACCTTCATTAAACTAAGATGATCAGAATATCCTCTTTTGTTGTTTTTTTTTTCTTCTCTCTAGCATGTCACAGTCAGGGTCTGGTGGAATGCAGAAATGGGCAGTGCATTCCTAGTGCATTCCAGTGTGATGGAGATAATGACTGTAAAGATGGAAGTGATGAAGATAACTGCAGTGAAAGTAAGGATATCCCTCATTTTACTTTTTATGGTTTACTTTTTACTATTGACTGCTTTGTCCTGAAGTGCCTTTAGCTAAAGCTGATAAACAAATTTACTTTCTCTGACTTTCAAATGGCACTTGCTAGTTGGTTGGTTGGTGTCTGCTTTCACACAGGAAGTCATAACCCAAGTTTTATTAGCCCTTAAAAATATAAAAAGTTAAAGAAATGGAGGTGATGTTTAGCATTGTATTTGGTTATCTGATATGTCAGCTGTTCCTTGAAATAAAATTGTCTGCAGCAATTAGAAGCTACTATCACAGGTATTGCTGTCATTTGAGGAGGAATTTTTCTCATGAAAATCCTTTTTTCATTGGAACTTGTGAGTCAGAGGAAGGATGTTTTCATAAATAAACTAATGATTTAGTGTGACAAAGGGAAATATATGAGGATGTAAGTAGCTGTCTCATGATGGATTGTATGAAATAAAAGGAAACCAGGCAGTTTCTTGAGCCCTTGAACATGATTTCACAAAGACTTGTGTCCTGTGATACATTTTGACACTCAGAAAGAAATGTTGTCATGTTGTGATAGTTTCAGCATTTGAAGGTATTTTTCACATGTGATTATCTTGTTTCTGGTAAGGAGTTAGTTCAGATTGCAGCCTTTCCTTCAATGCAAGAATTATTAATGTCTTTCTCTTATGAATCATATTTTTAAGAAATTAATTTTATTTAGAAAACTCCAGTGCTGTCACATGTAGTGGTAATAGGAGAACCTATTCAAAGGTTATTAGAGTAGAACAGATGTGTTATCATAAGATAAATACACTCTGTGATTATATAAGCCTTATGTCTTTAGGAAACCAGTCTAGAAGAAGTCTTTTCATAAACATGTCTACTCAGTCCCTTCTCTTCATATTAAGTTCTCAGGTTCTTCCTACTCCCATTTCAACATCTAGATTCCAAAAGATATCTGATGAGTTGAAACACAGAAATCACTATTTTTCTTCTTCGCAATTAATGTTGATATTGCAAATAGGTCTTGCATGAAATTTCTCCCAGTTCTGTCTGTGGCAATAAAAAAAAGAGGACCCAGTTTTGTCTTTAGTTCTAATTGTGCAATCTCACAAAATCGCAAGTTTTTATTCTTCATCTTTCCTGATGTCCAATCTCAATCTTATTCTATGAATTCCATGATCCTCCATTTCTCTTGCTGATAATGAAACTATCATTTTTAATGTAAAAGAGATGAGTCAGGAGACTGGGATGAGTTGAAAAGAACAGAACTATTTAGAACATTCTATATGCAACCAGTTCAACTTTTAAAATTTACCCAATTTAAGCCTCTTAAATTTGTTTATTACTAGTAAAAGAGATTTTAACTGAAAAAGTTGATGCATAATCTTGGCTAGAAGTCAGTGATGTGTTTTGTTTTCACTGCTTTTTGCCTCTGTGGACGTTAAAGAAATGGTTAAAAATATGTTTTGGTAAGATGAACAGATAGGGATTTGAGGATACTAAATGAAGAGGAGTAGGATGGGATAACTATGTAATAAATGATCTCCCTATAGGCCAAAAGATTTTTCCACTTAGCATTAAACTGCAAAGCTTTTAAATACAAAAGTTTACCTTGGTTTTATTATTCGTTCTTCAATGCACAAAAAACTGTCTAATATTTTGTGATGTTGTGTAGAGCAAAATTCTTCATTCGAGCAACCGTATCCTGTCTGTCCTAAATTTGCATGAGAATATGTAGTCAGACTTTGGATTTCATTTGGATTATTCCTCTTTAGTTCCTTGCAAAGTCCATGAAAAAGTAAGACAGCATTCTTGTTTATAGCCTTCTTTTGTATTTCTTATGTATGTTGTTCATTTAATCAACTACCGAAAATGTAATAGGACATACCCTAAATACAGAGACCTCTCTTCTCTACAAATCAAACAATTTGGATAAGCCTAGAAGAGGCAGTGAAGTTCAGGCTGAAGTGATCTGAAATACTGGTTTTATTACAAACAGTAAATATGTGAAATCAGCATAGAAATTTGAGATCAAGATACAGTGACTTGCCATTTACCTATATAAGGATACAAGGACCCTGCGTAATAGTTCAAGTACATACACATAGGCATTACAAATGACCATTGCTTCATCTATATCTGAATGAGAAAAATGGTCTCCTTTGCTACATACAGTAAGGAAATTTAAGGTATGGCATTTATTAACATTACTGCTGTCATTCATTTTGTGACAATAGAAATCTAATAGAGTTGTACCCACAGCTGATTCTATGATCCCTTCAAAAGACAGGGCAGAGTGTGTTTATAGAAATTCATCATTTACTGTGCTGGGATCAAAAGAATCTACACTGTAGATTCTACACTGTAGCACAGGGATTTTTAAAGACTTGAGAACCTCTTCCACTGTGGGATAAGAAGGAGTTGGAGCAAACTTTAAAAGTGAATTTTAATGTGAAGATTTGTGACAGCTTTAGGAGTCAAAAGGTTTTCCCTGCCTTTCAAATTCCATTTTGCAATCAGATGCACCTATATAAGACAGTCAATTGCTACAGAAAAAGCAAGTACCTCATTGCTTCAATATGTAACATGTATGAAGGGAAGTAAATTCACATAGCTATCAATAGATATGACCACATCACTGGGACAAGGTTGTTGTCAAGGTCATTGAAACAAGGTGTTTCTTTAGCATCTCTATATGTCCAATATAAAGATGCCATGACTGAATGGTTAATGTTCAGTAACAGTAGTGCAATACAAACACTAAGCAATAGTTGCAATCAATAATTTTAAACAGGATGATATGCTAAATTAAATGACTGATTTTGAAAAAGTCATATGGAAGAGGGAATTTAATGCTTTGGAGAGGAGCTGTCACCACTGTGAGACTAAGAGAAGTCCATGGATTTGCCAGGGAAACTACCTACCCAGGTAACGTGCTCAGAAACTTTTTGAAGTGCTGGTTTCAGTTATTATGAATTCCCTCTTTAGGACCACAACCTTCTTGGGTTTTTTCTTGTTATTTGTTTTTTAACCAGCCAAGGGACAATGAATTTTCAGCTCTGATGACCTTTCTTCAGGGTGTTTTTTATTGTCCACAAAAACAATCATAAGATGAGAAACAGGTCAATTGAATGGCACCGAAGACTAATTCCCAGAGGGTATCCTCTTTCAGCTAGGACCTATTGTTCCATTTGAAACCTGATTTACGTGACTTTTCATACTCTGCCAGAGAATCATAGTAAATAGCTTTCAGAGATCCATACCTCTCATTCAGAAACTGGGATATAAATGCTTATGTTAAGCATAGGGGTAAAGAAAAGTGACATCTGGACAGCGCTGCACACTTTTCTTCCTTACAACACATCCATACCATGCTTCAAATACTGGAGGGTACTTATTCAAGTATGTAAAAGAAATACTTAATTATAGTGTAAGTCTCTATTTTCTTATTATGAGACTCCAGTCATTTTTATTAGTCTGGTAAATAATAAATAGTTAAATAATAAATAATTTGAATACTAAATTTCTGTATTCCTCAGGTCAAACCCTCTGTCAGGAGGGAGACCAGAGATGCACTTCCTGTCCTGATCCCTGTGGAACTTCCCTCTGTGAGATGAGGAACAGTCAGACAAACTGCAGTAAGTAGGTCAAGTGCTTTGTACTGTCACTGTTTCAGAGTTTGAGGATGCAGGGTAGGAAACAGTAGGTAAGACTTTACTATCTAGTGCGCATGTATAATGATTAAGTATTGAAAAGGGCAAAGTTGAAGCAAAAGTTTTCATCTAACTCTTGATTATTGGTATACTAGGAGATACTCCTAACATTTGGCTTTGAGATATTTTCCCTTCTGTGAATTTTTGATACTTTCTTAATGGATGTTTACAGTTGCACTTTTTCTTAATATTTCATGACACTCAGTGTTTACATAAAGTAAACCAGCATAGTGTAAGTGTAAAGCAGAAGCTGGTTTATTTTCAAAATATAAGAAAACACAGTACTGTCTTTAGAAGTCTGGAGAACTTCTAGCCCTTTTATGAAGGAGTAATGTTGATGTCAAACTGGCAAAACTAGTTATTCTTCTGACCAATATATATTGTAGAGAATTGGGTTTTTCAACACTGCATATCTTCATTTCTTTGTCCTATACTCCACAACTCCATGCCAGCCTCCTGTATCCACTATTCACTNAGGATCAACACTGGAATCACGGCTGATGGCTGGGTAGTCACCAGTCATGCATAAGACAGGTCCTCTATTTGGCTGCAAACAAGGCACCAGCANTATTTGGCTAAGTTTTGAAACTGGGGCAGAACTGTATTCAGAATTAATTAAAACTTGGTGATGTGTTAATATAATCACATCAATTCAGGTCACCTCAACACAAGGGCTGGCTTGCCTTCGTTTACATATGAATGTGAAGACATGCTCTATAATTGTTTTTGCTGAGCAATTGTCTCTGCAGGGCATGGTTTTGTACTACATGATAGCTTGTTTGGATATTGCTGTTCCATGTAGGTTGGAATGGATATGGGAAGGTCAACTAGTCCAAACTCCACAGTCTCTAAAATTGTGACTATCACCCACAAGTGTTTGTTTGAGACAGGC
>VYZX01025947.1:56612-68672 GCA_013401335.1 Brachypteracias leptosomus
CTCATAATGTGATAGAAGTTTTCTAAACAGTGTGAAAATTGTAGTGATTTTGAAAACAGCAGCATTTCAGTGGACTAGATTTTCTCCTAGAATCCACCTAAACCCTCTAAGTATGAGGCATAACAAAAGAATGATATATGTATATTTCTACCCCTTAGTCTTGAATAATGTTATGTTTTACAAACACTTAAAACATTGCATGTATTTTTGTGTTCATTCACTTGGGTTTCATCATGAGATACTGACGAATGTGTATTATTCTGTACACATCAAGAAAAGGTGCATAGTGGGGAAAAAATCAAAAGGCAAAACCAAACTGATCTGTGTACTTGGGGCTGAAGCGTGGGAGGATGAGGGAGAGTTCATGATGAAGAAAAGGAAATGGCAATAATGTGAGGAGGATTGCTGAAGTCTTTGAACCTCATATACCCCAAAGCTGGGACTAAGTGGTTTGAGACAACAGAAATAGTTCTGTACTGGCAGTTTGCAAGGATTTAGCAGAGGGGAAAAGCCATCTATAAAACAAGCTTCGTGATCCTCAGATTAGAAGTAAATACTAAAATAAGTTATAACAGGAAAGGCCAGTCCAAGAAAGACTGGCCAGTTCTGCTGATCAGCTGAAGAATTGACTGTTGGATTCTCTTTGAACTTCCTCTCAAAGATCCAGCTATAGGATTACACAGTTTCCACACTGTGTTGGCAGTGGATATTAAACATGTTAGGGTACATTTGCTTCCAGAATAGGCAAATATATGCAGTCTTTTGATAACAAATGACTTTTGAATAGTACACCTTTTCATGGAAAATTTTCACGTTTCAAAAAATAATAAAGTTAAATAATTTCACATTGATCTCAATGTTAAATAAGCTGAATTTCAGTCTGAATTGAAGTGGAAGAGAAAAACAAATACCAATTTGGGGAGAAATACAAAAGCTGTACAATTTTTGAAATCCAAAATAGTAAGTTCGATATGTGTTGTGATAACCCCCCTAAAAGTTGGATTTTTGTATATAGCTATAGTCTGTGTAATCATATGGACTTGTAGTTTGCATTTCTTTTGCTCTAGCTTATCATTCTCTTTATTATCAATTATGTTTTATCTGAATTAAATTATTAGCATGTAGACTATCTCTCAGTGTTTGTGCAATACATAACACAATTGTCTACATTCTTCTTTCAGATCTTGGGATGCAAAAAATAAAATAAATATCCTGCCTTCTGTTTTCTGTACAGAGAAATTATACAGTCTCTGTCATTACAGATTTTTCAAGACTCAACTGACAAAAGCTTTTAGAAACCTGATCAGTCCTCAGAGATGACCAAGCTTTGAGCAGCACTTTGGACTAGAGACCTCTTGAGATCTTTTCCAACCCAAAGTATCCTACAAGCCCAGGCTTCTTAGTTTTGACAACTGCTTTTCCAGTATGAGGTGTGTTAGGGTAGCATAGTACCCCAGTAGGAAGTTAATGCATACTGGTAAGGGAATTTAAGTCTCTGAATAGGTTTTTAGGCAAAGGTCAAACCCATCTTTCTTTACTAGTGTGTATAGGCTGATATAGGATCTTGAGCTTTGAAATTTGTAGTTTCTCAAGTCTGAGAGGAAATCCCCTGACTGGTAAATCTGTAAAATACTTATGTAATTATTTCTTCTGCATTTCATTTAATCTCACACCATTTATGGTTTGCTTTTTTTGTTTGTTTTGTTTTCTTTCTGTAAAGGTCAGTGTGAACCAATTACTCTGGAACTCTGTATGAACTTGCCTTACAACTATACTTATTACCCAAACTACCTGGGCCACAGGACACAGAAGGAAGCCTCTATCAGTTGGGAGTCTTCTCTTTTTCCAGCCTTGGTTCAGACCAACTGCTACAAGTACCTTATGTTTTTTGCCTGTACAATCTTAGTACCAAAATGTGACCCCCATACAAATCAGCGGATCCCACCTTGCAGGTACTATACTATACTTCATTTAATCTTGACTGACATTTTCTGTCATATTAGTCCTTCCCAATTTTCTGTTTCTATTGAAAATGCCAGAAATTTTGCTTTGGGATTCCACAGCAAAACATAAAGAACCATATTTTATAAGATCATTAAATGCAGTTCATTACACGTGTATGATTAGTGTCTGAAGTACTCAGAACAAGGAGAGGAGTGGCAGTTCAATAATTTTCAAAAGGTATATATTGAATAGAATAGACTATTTCAGTTGAAAGGGACCTATGATCATCTAGTCCAATGTCCCGACCAATTTAGGGCTGACCAAATGAAAACATGTTACTAAAGGCATTGTCCAAATGCCTCTTAAATACTGACAGGCTTGGGGCATTGATCATTTCTCTAGAGAGCCTGTTCCAGTGTTTGACCACCTTCTTGGTAAAGAAATGCTTCCTAATATCCAGTCTAAACCTCCCACTGGTGCAGCTTTGAACTGTTCCCATGCACCCTATCACTGGGTACCAGGGAGAAGAGATCAGCACCTCCTTCTCCACATTCCCNTGTATATAGCTATAGTCTGTGTAATCATATGGACTTGTAGTTTGCATTTCTTTTGCTCTAGCTTATCATTCTCTTTATTATCAATTATGTTTTATCTGAATTAAATTATTAGCATGTAGACTATCTCTCAGTGTTTGTGCAATACATAACACAATTGTCTACATTCTTCTTTCAGATCTTGGGATGCAAAAAATAAAATAAATATCCTGCCTTCTGTTTTCTGTACAGAGAAATTATACAGTCTCTGTCATTACAGATTTTTCAAGACTCAACTGACAAAAGCTTTTAGAAACCTGATCAGTCCTCAGAGATGACCAAGCTTTGAGCAGCACTTTGGACTAGAGACCTCTTGAGATCTTTTCCAACCCAAAGTATCCTACAAGCCCAGGCTTCTTAGTTTTGACAACTGCTTTTCCAGTATGAGGTGTGTTAGGGTAGCATAGTACCCCAGTAGGAAGTTAATGCATACTGGTAAGGGAATTTAAGTCTCTGAATAGGTTTTTAGGCAAAGGTCAAACCCATCTTTCTTTACTAGTGTGTATAGGCTGATATAGGATCTTGAGCTTTGAAATTTGTAGTTTCTCAAGTCTGAGAGGAAATCCCCTGACTGGTAAATCTGTAAAATACTTATGTAATTATTTCTTCTGCATTTCATTTAATCTCACACCATTTATGGTTTGCTTTTTTTGTTTGTTTTGTTTTCTTTCTGTAAAGGTCAGTGTGAACCAATTACTCTGGAACTCTGTATGAACTTGCCTTACNTCTTGTTAAACTGTGAGACCCAGAACTGTATACAGTACACCTCTGGGCTGCCAGGGCACACTGATGACTCATATGGAGACTGTTGTCAACCAGCACCCCTAGATCCCTTTCTACAGGGTTGTTCTCCAGCTTGTGCTTGGCATCACTCTGTCCTAGGTCCAGGATCTGGCATTTGGACTTGTTAAATTTCATCCTGTTCATGATTGCCCAGTGCTCAAATTCGTCTAGATCCTTCTGCAAGGCCCCTTGTCCCTCAGAAGAGTCAACAGCACCCCCAAGTTTGTTATAATCAGCAAACTTGTTAATGGTGCATTCAACTCCTGCACCCAGATTGTTGGTAAATATATCAACAGAACTGGCTCTAGAATTGAATGCTGAGGAACACTGCTGGTGACCCAGTCACCAGCCAAATGCAGCCCCTTTCGCTATAACCCTTTGAGCTCTGCCCTTCAGCCAGCTCTTCACCAGCACACCATGAAGCCACTCACCCCACAGATGGACAACTTTCCCAGAAGGATGTTGTGAGTTTTGTATGAAGCATTTTCCATTTCTGTATGATTAGAATTGTGCCGCTATGACTGGTATTTGAATGTCGAATCAATTAATTTCATTTGGAACATTGGGAGCATTTGTAATAGTTCCTTGCATATCACTTTATCTGTGCAAAGCCCTATCCAAATACTATTAACAAACCCTGATATTTTAATGCATGTTTGCCTTTCTAAACTAGAGAAACGCCATATTATTCTGTATAATAGACTAACAGGCTTTCTACTTGTCAGATTAACTTGTCTACCATCCTCATCAATTAACATTGCTGTACTTTTCAGGGTTATGCCTGTATCTGTTCAAAAGAGACTATGTTTTGTAAATCTTGCAGCTTTGATAGCTGCAGTTGTTGCAGTTTAGGAGAGCTAATAAACCTGATCAGCTGGCAGAGCTCTTTGAGCTACTGGCTGCTAGAGCAGAAACTGTATTTCTGTCTCTTTTATTGGGCCTACCCTGATAGTATTGATCAATTAACATCTACTGTATTGAAAGAAAAGTGCATTGAAAATTGTAATACTTGTCCTAAGATTTCCTGCAACAGGACTTATTGGCCAATAGATAACCTTTCTTTGTTTAGTGGTATGCTTCTTAGTGCAAGTTAAGAGTGAGTGACAGGGAAATTCACTAAAATATTGCTTAACACTCACTTAGGAACCTAACAGGAAGGTTAGAATACTGCATATGGGATAGCTGTGAATTTACAGAGTGGTTTGTGTGAGCTCTGTTTCAGCCTTGCATGTTTGAAATTCAAGTCTTTATTTGTTTGGTTTTGTTTTTCACTTATTCCAATATAGAGGAACAAAAGCTAAGTTGAAGGCTCTTTGCTTCGGCAACTACATGCCTAGATAAAAAGATTTTAGGAAGTATCATGATACAGTTGAGTAGTTTTCAAATTTAAGGTATTAAATAGATGAAGAGGAAATTGTAGAGACTGTAGCATAGTTTGAAGGGGAAGTCATCTGGTCCAACTTCCTCTCAAGGCAGGGTAACATCACATTTAGATCAGATGGAATATAAACCATAAAATTTTAAATTCTAGGATTCAAAGCTCTGCTTCTATAAGTGCTTTCACCTTTCTCTCTTATGTTAGATCACAAATAGAGAGTGATTTTACCAGTCAGGAGTAACCTGGAGGATCCCACTGAGATCTGTAGTATTTGCTTCCCAATAATGTTTCAGGAAGGACATCAGACATAGATATAATGTAAAAATGTTTTAGAAATGAAGACTTATATAACCTTATACCATTGAAGTCTTGAGTTAACTGATAAATGTAGAGCAGAAAAAAAAATAAATACATTTGATATATAAATATCTGCAAAATATTTGATATATAGATATTTGCAAAATAACTGCCCTCTTTTTCAAAGATATAGGTAAATAGCTGAGTTTAACAGGACATCTGTACTACTTTACCTATGTTTTCTTGTAAATATGAAATGGAATTCAGCTGATGCAATTTTTCAGTGTTAAGCTTTTCAGGTGAAAGTGCACTTTCCTACCATGAATTCTCAAATCATTTTATAATTCTGCATCTATTATAAAATATACTTAACAGAGACTCATTATATTTTTTAAGACTGCCACAATGCTCTGTTCTTTTCATTCTAGGTGATAAAGCTAAACAATTAGAAGGAAATTCTTTACCGTGAGGGTGGTGAGACATTGGAACAGGTTGCCCAGGGGGGTTGTGGATGTTCCATTCCTGGAGGTGTTCAAGGCCAGGTTGAATTGGTCCTTGAACAACTTGGTCTAGTGAGAGGTGTCCCTGCCCATGGCAGGGGGGTTGGAAATAGATGATCTTTAATGTCCCTTCCAATCCTGATAATTCTGTGATTCTATGAATTCTAGTTCTACTCCCTCCATATAAAACACCTGTCCCTGCTTTGCAAGGCTCAGCATTGTCTTTGTGTTAGTAGCTTGAATGTAATGCTTTATTTTTTTAATAATAGTCTTCATGAAGGTTTTTTTTTTTCAAAGTAAGGAACACAGATCAAGAGGGTTTTTTGCAAGAACTGAATTTGCTTCATTCATTCATTGATCTAGCAAGTATGTTTTCAAATTCTGAACAGTATTCTTCATCTCTGATAAGGCATTGGTAATATTAATCCATGTCTGGTGAAATAGTCTTGGAAGCTAAATATGTGCTGAGTTCCCACCGAGGACAAAGGGCGTTTCCTAGATGGAATAAACTCAGAAATTCCTGTTTCCTTATAATTACAAACTATCTTCACTATGAATTGATTCTTCAAGGTCAGCACCTTGCAGAATCAACCAGCAGCTTCTGGAGATTTTAAGTATCACAACATTCCAGTAAGTCTATCAGTGTCCCTTATTTTGGGATCATTAAATGCTTCCTAGTCATGTTGGCCTGTAATGACATGGAGATTACAATATCTGTGTATTTAAACAGTCTCCAGCTGACTTTGGTGTTGTTTCAAAACCATGACAGATATGTATGAAGAGTAATCCTGTTCCAATCTCATGCTCTTTATGTGTTGGCGTCAATTGAGCTATCCCATTATTGTATTAGAATTGGGAGAGTAAAGAGATATTTTAGTTAACTGCTAAATATGCTTAATGCTCTTTAGAAAGTGCTAGATTGAATTCTATCGCAGAGAATTACACATTTCTATGCTAGGTAACATTTCGCTGGTACAAAATGTATTTGGCTTTGTTTCTTGAGGGAGGGCAGATAGTGCTTCTTAAAAAAGCTTCTCTGCCATCCCATACAGAGGAGAGGATGATTTTAGTAGTTCTGTTTGGCTATTATGTTATAGCTCAGGTAATAATCTTCATACTTGGGGATCTTACCAATGCTTATAAATATCTAAAGGGCGGGTGTCAAGAGGATGGGGCCAGACTCTTTTCAGTGGTGCTCAGTGACAGGGAAAGGGGCACAAACTGAAACACAGAAAGTTCCATATGAGCATAAGGAGAAACTTCGTTACTGTGAGTGTGACAGAGCACTGGAACAGGCTGCCCAGAGAGGTTGTGGAGTCTCCTTTTCTGCAGATTTTCAAAACTCACCTGGATGCATTCCTGTGCAACCTTCTCTAGGTGAACCTGCTTTGGCAGGGGGGTTGGAATAGATGATCTCCAGGGGTCCCTTCCAACCCCTACCATTTTGTGATTCTCTGATACAGTAACTCAAAATAATGTTTCAACAGTAGCAACATATCTTTTGATATATTTTTTTTCCTGTAAAGAAATCTGATTAACTGATTTTTCCTTGATCTTCATCTTTAACTTTGGCAAGGATTATTAACTTCCAATAACTGGGAATTTCTAAAACTCATTCAGTTACTTTGTGCAATTCTGCTTTATCTCCTCAGGACATTATGTGTACAGTCTAAGGAACGCTGTGAGTCTGTGCTTGGGATTGTAGGTCTGCAGTGGCCAGAAGACACTGACTGCACTCAGTTTCCAGATGAGAACTCAGACAATGAAACTTGTCTAACACCAGATGAAGATGTAGAAGGTAACTCCTCTAAATACATAAAACAGCATTTTTAAGTTCCCAAAGTCACGGATGTTTTTTTCTCCTCTTTAAATTATGATATTTAAGCTGTGGAAATGATTCCAAACTGGGTTTCAGGGAATTTGGATACCTACAGCTTGCAGATAAAAGGAAGTTCTCAAAAGAAGTCTATTTCAAGGAAGGATCAATTACGCTCAATCTGTGAAAGTCAGCATTTGGGATTTGTTGATAACACCACACCTACTGCTTGCTTGCATTTATCCTTCACTTTTTTACCTATTCAGATGATATAATAATGTTTTACTAACCAGGAGGCAGACTCTTGGCAATTTTAAAGAAGCTAAGCCCCACAACAGTTCTGAGAATGATATTGAAATGTTAGTGTCTTTGCCAGCTATTGTTTGCTATTGGTTTTTGTTTGGAGAATATCTGGCAGAGAGTTGTGCCAAACCAGCTTTAGTAGCAACTGATAAATTCCAGTTTTTGAGTTCAGCCATAATACTAATCATTGTGAGTGTGAACATGGAACAAAAGAACAAAATTGCCATTTAGATATTCTTTGGATGTATGAAGAGAGAAGCTGTGCAGCTTTTCCTTCTGCAGTGGTCATCAGATGTGAGATCTGTGGGGAGTCTGACATGCCTTTTCTTTTTCTTGCCAAAATACCAGTAAAATATCTGGGAAATAAGTGAGATGGTGCGTGCTAAAGTGCGTGCAATATGATGATGGTGTTTGGTTCTCACTCTCCTTTTCTGCTCACCTACATGGTGATCATGGTATTTCCACAGCCTCGATCTTGCTCAGAGAAAGCAACGGGTGAAAGCTAGTTAGTCTACTGTTCTCTTTTAGTGCAGATGTATTGCTGTGAATATAGTGAAGGAATAATGAAAAACAAGTAAAACATATATAACAACTAGTACTGTTTCTTCATGCAAAGTCTATGTACGCATATATCACAGCAAGGATTTTATAAAGGCATGTTAATACCATAGTAATGAAATCCTCTGTTGTGGGACTCTTGAGAGACAAGGAGATAATTTCCCTCTATGTCATTGGGCAGATGGAAAGGAATTATCCATTATTATACAGCAGTGTGTAGGAAAGGAAAAATAAGATTTTGACACAACAAGGTGAGTTAAAGAAAAATAACATGATTTAATTTTCTCAGATATTAGATGTCTTTTAACCTTCCTCCCTGTACTATTAGATCATTTGGCATTGAAATGTAACATAGAATGGTTATATTTTAGATATAATACTATATACAGGACTAGTGTGTTCCATTTCTAGAGATAAATTCTGTTCACTTTTAAAAATTACAATTTTTTAAAATTCTCACTTTAATTAGAGAGATTCTGCCTAGTAAGCTGATTCACTGCTTATTGATCATCTTAATTACTGGTAAATCAATGAAAAAGGAGGACGTTTTTAGTATTCATTTAGAAACAGTGTAATTAAGGGGTCTTATCAGAGTTGATTTGGGTTCACTTACTGCTAGAATTTTATGTTGGTTCAATGCCAGATTTCTACTGACTACCAATATTGGTTAGAAAGTCTTACCTGGGAAGTTTAAAAGCTTATATAAATATTTCTGAAAAAAAAAAAAAATACCAAACCCAACCATGTAACAAAAGAAATAAAGTTTCTGAGAGTGTTTAAAATGATTATGATTACAAAATATAGCTGATTTTTCAACTTAAGCTGTAATTGAGAGTTTTTACTGCATGGTATTAAGTATCCAAGAGATTTTGCAGGAAGAAAAAAAAAAAGGGCAACATATGATGGCAGTTGGACATCAAAGTCAGTGACATACAGTGCGAAAAAATAGGTTTATGTTTTTTTAAAACTTTCTAAATAAATATTTCTCAAAATTGTATTCTGTAAGAAAAGGCAAAGTGATCTAAAGATTAATTAATGGACATTTACAGGTGATTTTATTAATTTGCATAGCCACACAATTGCCTAACTATATTTCCTTTTATCCTGGTGATCTCTGTGCTTATTTCAACACATCGGATGACCTCTTTCTGCTTCACACACCACCACAACAGTGAGAAAAATAGCTAGAAAATCCACGCCCACAATATAAACATTGTATGCCAGTTATTTGGCAAAGCTTTGAAATTTGACAGAGGGTAGCATCTGAGGGAGAGCTCTGGAAAATATCACTCCATGCCATTCACAGTGAAATTGTTAGAGTCTTGCCTGCTACATAGTTCCAGTTTAGTATCACACAAGGTTTCTATTTCTGTCATTCACCCTTCCAAAACAGTCACAGTGGTAAGTAAGTACCCATGTAATGATGAAGTTTGCAGCTTATGGAGTCTTGTTTCTCCCTGTTCCTTGTCATTGACAGAATGCTCACCCAGTCACTTCAAGTGCCGTTCTGGGAGGTGTGTCCTGGCATCCAGAAGATGTGATGGTCAAGCTGATTGTGAAGATGGTAGTGATGAGGACAGCTGTGGTAAATACATTATGATGTATTGACAGAAGATTTGTGTTGCAGAAGTGGATTCTGTACTGCAAGTGTCAAGAATTACATGTTTTCTCATGTTTATCAGGCTGTTGGTACAAGGATAAAAGAGAAAACACAAAGTTTATTCTCCAATATATTTCTGAGTTTACTTGTGTTGGAGATGCTCTTGACTTTTAATTAAGGGGATGTATTGAACTTGAGACTAACCAACAAATCTCTTGGTCATTATTTATCCTTGTATGTGCTGGCAGGAGAATTTTGAGGAGTTTATACTATTTCTTTATATGACTAAGGTGTAGCCTCCATGGATTTCTGCATGTTGGTCTGGCATCCTTATGGGCAAAGAGAATAATTATAAATCAGTAAGTATTTAGAGAAGAGGTGTGAATATGAGTAAAGAATTGGAAAACATTTCAACAGAGTAGGGCTAAGATGCACAACCTGTTTTTTTTAACAGGTTAAGGTGGAAGCACAGTTTGTGTGAGCAGCAAAACTGTTGCAATAAACTTTCTACTCAGCTGCACAAAAATAAATTAAGATCCAACACCTGAAAGCTGAAGATAGGCTAAAAATCAAGCTTGGTGGCTCTACAAAGTGCCTCTTTTTTAAGAGCAGCTTGTTTTAATGATTGGAGTAACCAAGGGGTTATTTATGACTAAGGTGTGATCTATTCTCTGTCTCTGGGAGTTTTCAAATCATGCTTGTATTCTCTCTCCTCTTTCTGCCCCATTTCCCTACCCTTGCAAAAAGAAAGGAAGAAGAAAAAAAAACGTATGCTCACTGAAACCCAATTTAATACTAGGTCTTTCTTTTGTTCGTATTGTAAAGAAAAGGCAGAGCCGATGATCACAATGACTCTTTCAGAATTTGTCATCTCTTTACCTTTGACTCAATTGTTTCAATTGTCCTCCCTGCCAAATATTCTTTGTTGCCACCTGTTCTTAACTCCTTAGAACACTAATTGCTGTGCGTCTTTTAAGATAATTTTTTCTCCTAGACATTAACATATGAAATATTGCTCTAATATATAACATTAATTTCTCGAGTGGATCTCTTTCTGCCTCTATAGTCTAGACAGAATGTCACTAGCAATCAGCAGAATTCTTATCAGTTTCTATAAATATAGAAGACTATATCTGCCAGGAAATTGCCACTGTCAAAGTGACATGACATTGACCAGGAGTTATACTGTTACTGAAGAACAGAAAGTCCTTGTAGTGCTCCAGAAGTAAAGTCTCTGACTCATTTGTATTCCCTGTGTTGTGGAAGGAGGACAGAATCAAAACTTGATGATCTTTCCATGTGTAAAAGGCTAGCTCACATTTTATGAAGTTTATCCTTTGAAATTATATCGTTAAATAACAGTCAGCATTTAAATTGGAAACCTTGTATTTGAAGTGCCTTAAATGACAGGCATGGAACAGCTTCACAGTGCAGGGAGAAGGAAGACTGGAAAAGACTAACTACAGCTTTTGGATGCTCAAGCTATTCTGACCAAAAATGTAAGCTGGAACAGTCCAAAGGGACTAAGATGGGCTCTGCCCATGCAGCATAGAGATGTATTCAGCACCCACTGTCTCCTGCTCTTAGGAATCCCTGTTGTACATTCACATGATCTAAGACTTTAGTGCCATTTAGAGTAAGGTTTGGGCAGAAAATTTGACCCAGATATTTGAATGTTAGACTTCTGAGTGCATTTCAGTGAAGTATGAGGAAGGTAATTTCTGAAAATAATAATTATTATAAATTATATTATGATAAACATCAAGAGAGTTTGTGGTATTAAATATACTTGATTGTTATTGGTCATATTAATTTTCTGACTGCTGAACAATGCCTTTGGCAGAGAGCAGAAGAGGGTCCTAGAAGATTACTAAAGAAATTGAGGACATAACTGAGGGAACTGGCAGATGAGGTTGCTAAACCGATATCTATTATATTCTGAAAGTCATGGCAGTCTGGTGAAGTCTGCACTGGCTGGAAAAGGGAAAGAAGGAGGAACCAGGGAACTCTAAGCCAGTCAGTCTCACCTCTGTGCCCTGTAAGATCATGGAGCAAATCCCCCTGCAGGTACAGCTGAGGCAGAAGAATAACAAAGAGATGATTGGGTAAAATCAACATGGCTTCACCAAGGGCAAATCATACCTGACAGACCTGGTGGCCTTCTATGAGAAGGTCACAACATCAATAGACAAGGGAAGAGCAACTGATGTCATTTACCTGGACCTCAGCAAAGCCTTTGACACTGTCCCACATGACATCCTGGTCTCCAAGCTGGTAAAATATGGGTT
>VYZX01025947.1:70574-122348 GCA_013401335.1 Brachypteracias leptosomus
ACTGGAGCACCTCTCCTACGAGGATAGACTGAGAGAGTTGGGGTTGTTCAGTCTGGAGAAGAGAAGGCTCTGAGGGGACCTTATTGTGGCCTTCCAGTATCTTAAGAGGGCCTACAAGAAAGCTGGTGAGGGACTTTTTAGGATGTTGGACTAGGGGGAATGGGTCAAAACTAGAGGTGGGTAGATTCAGATTAGACGTTAGGAAGAAGTCCTTTACCATGAGGGTGGTGAGACACTGGAACAGGTTGCCCAGGGCAGTGGTGGAAGCCCCATCCCTGGAAGTTGTTAAGGCCAGGCTGGATGTGGCTCTGAGTAACCTGCTCTAGTGGGAGGTGTCCCTGCCCATGGCAGGGGGGTTGGAACTAGATGATCTTTAAGGTCCCTTCCAACCCTGACAGTTCTATGATTCTATAACATTCAAAATCAGTACTCAAAACCTTCACTATTTTCTGAAATCTGAGTTCTGACTGTAGTAGTTGAGAGACAAATATGGTGATTTTAATGTTGCTGAGTTAATTATAATTATATGGGGAATATATTTGTGAATTACAAATGGTAACTTGCTTCATATTTTGAAGGAGAATGAAGGTAAAATTTCATGTGAGTCCCTATCTCTTGCTAAAACATCTGCTTGAGGTGCAGGTAATGTAAATATGGACAAGTTTTCCTACCTCCATTTTCACTTCCATTTCATTGTATGTCATAAAAATATATAGAGAAGACATATAAATGCACCAAATGGTAGATGGCTTCTACCAATAAAACAGTATATTTGAACGCTGAATTCATTTTTGCTAGACAATTGTCTCTGTATTTGTCTATGTTGTACTCAAAGACAAATTTTGAAGAGCCATGGTACACTTTGCAGTGTATATGTAGCACGATAATGTGTGATGAAGGGCAAAAGGAAACATATATTTAATTGTAAACACAGCTAAAAATTTGCAAGGTTCATAAATTACATATTTTTAAGCTTTTTAATTTGATTTTCATATCAATTTCCTAACAATTCATTGTTCTTTATTAGAGTAAAGGTTTTGTTTGGTTTCAATTAATTTTTCATTAATAGTTATCACAAATATTGGCAAGAAGGAGACCTGGAAAATAGTGATACCCGAGAAAGTTCTTTTGATCATGTTGAATTAGTTTCACAGGTTCAAGGCTATTTATTTCTCTGTGCTGTAACATTTATTTACATGGCTTTTTAAATCAAAACAAAATCAAGCACTCCACACATCCAGCTAGAGTTAAAATGCTAGTAGATATTTTCAGTAATCATATAAGCTAGTAGTAATTCTCAAGTTCATGTTTGTAAAATACCCATTTTTGAAACAACGCTTCTTGGAAACAACGTATCTGCTCAGTAACTTACTGCTGATCCCTGCTGTAGTTCCCGTTCTGGGCAAACAGAGAGGCTGTTCAAAATGCAGTTTGTGAGTTTGTACCTCAGCTATTTGTGTGTTGGGACATCAGGGCTGCCACCTGAATTTGAGCTTGGATTAAATTGAATCTATATAACAGACCAAACAAGGAAGGCAATCAAACCATCTGTTTTAGTTAGGAGAAATTGGTTTTTGGCTTCCTGTAAAACCAGAAAGTCACGTGTGCAGGACTTCACTACGTCCAAGTACTTAAACTAGAATCATAGTGAAGTGCTTTATTAGTTGATGGAAATAAACAGTGAAATAAAACAAGAGAAAACAGTTTTCTAAAATGTACCTTGGGCCATTCTTAATCCCCTAGCTGGCTAACAGGAATTTTACTGTCAAGACATTTTGACACAGTTTTATAAGTATTCCTCCTGAAATCAGAGAGGCTGGTTAGCAGGACTTTGAAGAGACAATAATGCAGTGTTGTTTCCTGTATAATAATGAACCCTCTTGAAGATTCATACAGCCATTGGGTCTTTCTAATCTTTTCAAACTGGTTTGGTCTCAGATTATGGAATCAGGAAAACTGTTGCTTAACAGCACCTCTCTACCTATTGTGATCTGTATTAGATTCTGTATCAGCACTGTCAGAAAGAAACAACGTATTTTTACACTGTTTCATAGAGCTTCCACGCCGTCATAGGATTTGCTTTTGAAAGGTCAAAGGTCTATGTAGTATGCTTTTAAAGGAATCTCTACAGAATTCAGAATTAGAAAAGTTTATATGTTACTAGCAAATGTATTTCATCAGTAGTGGTGTGTGGGTTTTGAGCTAATTGGGCTAATTTCTAAACCATTACTTATTGATATGTGTAGCATAATATAGATTATTATTTTAAAAGCACTAAAGTATTATGAAGTGTTATATATTTTATACCCATTTATCAAGTGTGCACTGTAACAATCTTATTTTCATTTCTTCATTAGTAACCATTCTTGATAGCTTTAAAAATTTGTATTGCAAGTGAAAATATTTTGAATTTTTCAGGATTATTGAGGAAGAATAAAACAGTTGATTTGATATTGCATGCAAGTGTTTCAAAACTGTGCTTCTCTGCCTCCAGGTTGTAGAGAAAGGGGTCTTTGGGAGTGTCCTTTGAAGAAGCTGTGCATCAAACACACTATGATCTGTGATGGCTTCCCAGACTGTCCTGACGTGATGGATGAAAAGAACTGCTGTAAGGGCTTATGCAGTTTGTTAGTCCTATAAAGGGCTGAACAATTTTGGGGGATCTTGAGGTTAAAAATAACCCCTGTGGGAGCTGCCCTGTATTGTGTTTCCACTAGACAGCTGATTAGTGGGATGGCAAGAGGTAGAAGACCTGCAAATGGCAGCTGCTTTGCAGGCTCCCACCCTGCATGCAAAGCTGGGGGTGGGTGTTGTGAGATGTTAGCTTCACTTTCATGGATATATTAGTGGTACTCTGAATTTTCTTTTGAGAAAACCTCATATCTCCAAGCAGGGAACTAAAAAAGGTATACTGGGTGACACTCAGCCTGCATAATAAAGAAAAGATGCTTAATAAGCTTGGTTGAAAGCTGAAATTTTAGTTCCCTGGACAATCCTGGTATATCAGCATTTTTGCTGGGACTGTAAGATGTAATTTTACAATTTCAAAAAAGTTGCTCCTGAGTCTCTGTAGTTCTGTTGGCAGGGCCAGGATGGTAGGTACGTTTTATGTGCTTTGTGAAGCATATGAATATATTTTCCAGAATGATTGGCAGCCTGCATAGACCCCTAGATCTAACTTTGTTTGCTTTTGGGAAGAGGCAACATTTTTTTATCTGCTTTTCATTGTGAAGATTATACTATTTGACTTCCAAGTGATCTATGTGCTGTAATCTAAAAAAAGGAAGGTGGTATTAAGGTGATTTGATCATGATCACACATTAAGATCATGGCAGAGAAAAGATTCTCTGAGGGCTTAAGTTAAGCTAGTCTGTAATTATCATACTATATTTTCTCTCTGCTTTTGTATCAGGAGTTAAATATTCCCAAATGGCAGAAAAGTTGAGGGCTTCCAGCTTTTGAAATAAGCTCTCTCTGGAAGGCAGAGTTAAAGAGCTTTTTCTAGTTTTGCGTGCTTTATTCCAGAGCCAGAAAGATCACTTATGTCAGTGTAGGCAGCACTGCCTGCTCTATCTGTGTGGTTTTCACTATGGAGTACATTTTTTTGCACTAATGTTGCAAACGAATGCTTGGTTTGTATGGCAGCATAAATGCTATACAACAGCCAAATATAGGTACAACTGAATGCAGCTTCCTTCTATGCATTCTGTCCCTCTCTGCC
Source organism: Brachypteracias leptosomus (assembly GCA_013401335.1). Classification (NCBI taxonomy): domain Eukaryota; kingdom Metazoa; phylum Chordata; class Aves; order Coraciiformes; family Brachypteraciidae; genus Brachypteracias; species Brachypteracias leptosomus. Next base: position 74,296 of record VYZX01025947.1, read on the forward strand.
CTCCCCCAGCTCTGGAGGAGAAGTCTGTTAGTGAAGAGGGTACTGTAATGCTACACACTTGCCTTTTGGGGTGGGGTCTGTCATGGTTGAGGGAAAGCTAAAAGTCACTTGCAAATAGAAGCTGTTGTGGTTCCTGCGCTGGACAGAGATTCAGGAAATCTCTATCTAATGTTGCCAGCTGGCAGCCAACTGTGAACTGGAGCATGCCTATCTGTACATCAGTTCCCCATCTCTAAAGTGGAGATAAAAGTAATTCTATGATTTTAAATAGCAAAGGAGGATCCAAAAGAATATAAAATTGGTGTGGACAAAAAGAAATATGTATGCATTACAGTAAAATAATTTGTTCAAAGAACATGAACAAATAAACAGATTTGGAGCAGTCCTCTAAAAAGCATGGAACACAGTATTTTAACTTAAAGCTTGTGAGAGGCTTAGACAGGTTTCATGTGACAAGACCACTAGTGATACTAATTAATCACAGATCTTGCCGTTTCCAGGCACCCTTTCTTCCTTTGAGCTGCGATGCCCTCTGCCACTGTATGGCAGCAACCACCTTCTGCCTCAGTGATGTCTAGGCTCATTTTTGTTGCAACTCTGTCTTGCTTTCTTTCTCCATAAATCTGATCTGTGCCATCTTCACCCTCCTTCTTATTTTTCTCTCTCAATGTGAACTTCACTTTGATAATTTCTTCCTCACAGTGAAACATGTTTTTGTCCTTGCAGCATTTTGTGGAGAGAGTGAACTTGAATGTGCCAACCATGAATGTGTGCTACGTGAGCTCTGGTGTGATGGGCAGGCAGACTGCAGTGACAGCTCAGATGAATGGGACTGTGGTAAGTTTCTGCTGTGATTCACTATGCCTGGAAGGATGTTTGGGTGGTAGTAGGTAGTAATCACTGGTGGTTTGATTTGGAATACAGTTGCAGTGGTGGAGAGATAATCCCTTTATTACCAAAGGAAGACTAAGTTGAGGTTGGGAAAGCATGCAAGAAAGTGGGCAAAAGAGAAAGGAAAGACTCAGTGTGAAGTGCCACAGTGCCAAGATATAAGAAAAGTGTCATGACAGGGAACTTCTAAAATGTTTAGGTGGTATGTAGAATCTGGAAAGTGTTGTGGATAGAAGAGAGAGTTAGAAGATGTTCAGATGCAGAATTCACTTGGGCAAAACTCCTAAGACTTGATTCTGTACTCGTGAAAATCACTGTGAAATTCCCAGACTGCAGTGGTGCAGGTTATAAGAAGAACATAGTCCTACTAGGACCCCTTCGCCCTGGTGAAAGACCTGCAGAATTATGAACCTGCTATTGCTATCTATATTCAGAAGAGGCTTCATGCTTTTCTATGTTGCCAAAGTAGGACTCTCCAAATATTATTCTTTAAAGAAAAGTGATGGTGGTCTTCAAAACTATTGCACTGAAAAGAAGCAGGTTGGAAAGTGGTAGTATGCCCTCTGAGTTAACATGTATTTCTATACATGACAGTACACTTTAAATACAGAAAAAAAGGTGTTCTTTGGCTTACAGAAGCAATTCTTTTGTATTCATATTGAAGTAGATTGTATGAATATTTAAAAATTTTTAACTTTGTATGAACTTTAATAAACAACAACATGTAATAAAACCTATGCAACAGAGAATAACTGTTCTAGAAATGCATATTTGAAAAAGAGAAATCTAGGATGGATACATTTATTTTCATGAAGAGAGAAGCAAAAGCACCTTCAGCATGTAGGAAAAACATGTAATGACTGGCTATGTTAAGATTAGTACTATCAAAGCAAAAGTCAGAGGAACAGTTTAAGTGAAACCAGTATGCATTTGAGGAATAAATGCACACAACTCAACGTCTTTTAAGGGATCCTAGAAAGGGAGGGATGTAAATTTCCTTTTTGGACCATTTTGAGAAGGTATTTGTGTGTGATAAAAGCAATTCACACACTTTAATACATGGATTAAGAGAGCAATGGTCATGGTCTTTCTTATAAACAGTAGTTGCTTTTTCTTTCTCTAATTACACCCACAGTGTTGTGACAGGAGCAGTGCATATTACTGAGAGTCAAATGACAGTATCACTCTTATATCAAGCAGCATTCATTCCACAAATTACTTCAGTGATTTCAGCTGGACTGTTTGTGAGGCAAAATGTCATCTAACAAGATAAAGGCTATCAGAAACCTATTTGAACCTGTGCTGGAGGGTGTAGAGTATTCTGGTTTATTCTAAGCCTCAAGATGCCTTTGTTGTTTGGTGTCTCATGCTGCTCAGTGCTAGCAAGGTTCTGATAGCCATGGTTGCCTTGGTTTTAAATTACATAGCTATTGGGAGTATAAAACTGGAAAAAGTGCCAGCACCTTGGAAAACTCTTTTGAATGTAGTCGTATGTTTTCAGTACACCGTTTATAAAACCATGTGAAATAACACTGAAGTTGTTGTTCTTTTTCTTTGCAGTTACCCTGTCTAAAAATATGAATTCCATGATGTTTCTGACCATTCACAGGTCAGCTGCTGTTAACTATGTTTGTGCTGATGAGTGGCAAGAAGATTTAAGCCAACTGGCCTGCAATCAGATGGGTTTAGGGTAAGGTCAGTAGTTTGTAGCACTGGTGAATTTCTTAGGACAATTGGAGTGCTGGAATTAGATGCAAATGATCATTGATCACTGCAATGTTAGACCTAGTGTGGAAATGGTTTCTAGAGAAAAGAAATAATGAAATTTTGTGAACTGTGGCAGGAGCAAAAGCTCACTAAAATCTAGGCACTTTCACCACTTTATAAACATTACATGATTGTTATTAAAAGAGTGTGTTGAAAAGATAACAATGTCTTGCCAAGCCTCAGTATTTGAACTTGCAATTATTGCCGAGGCTCAGAATTGTTGGAAATGTGATACTTTATCTTCCTGAAGAATTACAGCTGGCTATGTCTTAGGAAACACAGGAAAATTTCTCTGCATTCATTTGCCTTCTACAGTAAGTACTGTAAATTAGGTAAGCAGATAAATTTAATTGGGTATCTCTGAACAATGAAATGTTAAAGACAGGGCTTTCTGTGTGGAAGTCTGAAAAAAAATAGCCTCTTTGCATTTTTCTTATTGCAAACACACTAAAGTAATAGCTGCTTTATGGAATAGTTGATGCAAAATATAACTGTTGGATAGAAACCAAGATCACCTGCTCTGATATCTAAATCTGTCTTCTACTAGGAAAAGCCAAGCCTGATGGTATAGAGTGATATCTTTTGTCAGTGTCTCATCCCCAAACTGGATTAAGAAGTGTCTTTTCTGTATGTTCTTTACCACTACATATACTGACATGCAATTTTGTCCTTTGTACCTTTCTCAAAAAACACAGGAGGATAAAGTCCCTGGGTTACAGTGTCTGCACTTATGCTACTCTGCATTGCCTTGCACTGCATGGGTGCTTGAGATCAGTTCTAACAGGTGCCCTGAATCCAAGACCATCTGTATGAATGGACTGCCTGACATTCTAACACACAACAGTTCTGCGCCACCCTCGACCTGCTGGCCATGCTTCTTTTGATGCAGCCTATGATGTGATTTGCTTTCTGGGCTGCGAGCACACATTGCTGGCTCATACTCAGTTTTTCATCCACCCAGCACCCCCAGATCCTTCTCCTCAGGGCTGCTTTCAGTCTACTCATTGCTCAGCCTGTATTTGTGTTTGGGATTGACCCAACCCAGGTGCAGGACCTTGCACTTGGCCTTGTTGAACTTCATGAGGTTTGTACAGGCCCACCTCTCAGCCTGTCAAGGTCCCTCTGGATGGCATCCCTTCCCTCCAGTGTGTTGACCGCCACACACATCTTGGTGTCGTGAGCAAACCTGCTGAGGGTGCACTCGATCCTGCTGTCCCTGTCACCAACAAAGATGCTAAACAGCACTGGTCCCAGTACCAACCCCTGAGGAACACCACTTGTCACTGGTCTCCACTTGGACATTGAACAAATGGCATTATAAATCCCATTTTTTTTCCCTAGGGCCTTCTAATTCAAATTTACTCAGTTTAACACTAAACAGATATTAAATCTGTCAGTCCTGAAAATTCATTCTGGAATATGCAAGTTGAGTATTTTTCCCTGGTTAATGTGTTATTGCTAGTAGAACTATGGGAATATTTCTTAGTGAATAATAATTCCGTAAAGAACAATGTTGAACAAAAATAGCAGCAAATTTTGTTCAAATTCAGTGAATAGTTTCAACAGGGGAAAAGAGGTCAAAAAGTCAAGTTATTTTGTTTCAACTTTCTAAAATGAAACAATTGAAATATTATTTCAAACCAATATTTTTCTCTGAAATGTCATCCTTTTTAAAATTGAAAGATAATTAACCTTAAAGGAATTTACATTTAATTCGAAGTTGAATTAAGACTTCAGCTAAGAAAATCTATATTTTATTTGAAGTTTTAAGTTCAGATGGCCCCAAATGGTGTTTTCTAAATTTAGCTATAAAATCACATTTTATGAATCCTATAACTTATGGAAACTCAACTGACAGAGAAAAAGCACATGTATACAATTTTAATGATATAATATAATTACATGTTAACTTGTTCTTGTAAGGGTTAAATAGTCTATGAGTTAGGACGTAAGACTGTAGGCATTTTGAAACCTGGATGATTACTCACTTTCCACCAAAAATTTTAAGAACTGTTTAATCAGATGTTTTACTTTTCTGTCAGTGCTGTGAATCTTTTTAATTTCTGTTTTCTATGTCTCCTTATGTTTTCATATTAACATTTTTGATTTCTATGATTTCAATGCTGTTAAAATCACGGTTTTGATCTTTTACTCCATATTCTATGATACAGCCATGGCTTTATAGAATTCTGCTCAAGACCAAGAAACATCTTAACCAGTAAGTAAGCTCTGACAGGAAACAGATGCTGTTTCAGCTCTGAAATAGGCCCAATTTGTTTTATATTAGTGCCCATACACACGTTGTTCATTACCTTCTGGCATAACACAGGCTTCCTTTTCCAAGCCTGCTGTCATATGAGGCTTAAAACAATGGAATTATAGAAACTGAGCAGAGGAACATTACTGTTACTTGGAAGGGAGAAGGAATCCAGTTTATGGACTATACTTTATTTGAAACTTGCCATGTAAAAAATTTGAGATATTTTTCCACAATGGAATAGGGAGAATGAGGTAATAAAACCATTGCTGTACAGAAGTATCCCAAATTATGTTATTTTTAATGATGACTGGAATATTAATTTTATAACCTAAAATTAATCCCTGCCTCCTTTTTTGTTTGGTTGGTTTTTGTATTTTGGGGTTTTTTATTATGATTTAGTATGCAAGTCATAATATTCCTGTGTTTCACCATAAACTACACTATAAACTGACTGTTGTGCACAGTGATCAGCAGGTAGCAGACTAGAATGCTTTGAAAACTATTTCTTCAATATTTGCATTGTACAACTTACGTAATGAAATTACCCTAAAGCTTACTTTTCCCCATTGTGAGCACATTAATAATGTAGAAGACAGATTGGGTTTTATTTTTCTTTTTTAATTCTAAAAATCTCCCTCTTAAACACACAAAAGGGAATCCATAGCTTGAAATCAAATATATTAAAGGAATATTCTAATTTTGAAATTGAAATTTGAAAAATTAGTAAAATCTAAGAATTTCCCACACAGGTAGACGTAAGTGCTACTGCAAATTAAAATGTCTTGCCTTTCTCATTTTGTGAGTGACTGATTTTGTATAATCTTTGAATAACTTCCTTTTGAAATTGCCTTAAAGGAAACTTCTTAGATTAAATAAATTAGATACATTGGAATTATATGAAGGCTGCTGCAGAGAGGCAAGGAACAAACTGTTCTACTTTTCCAGGGGAAATAAGACAGAAGTAATAAGCTTAAATGACAGGTAGAAGATTTAGAACAAACATTAGAAAAAAGTTGATGACTGTAAAGGCTGGAATATATTGGCTGGAAATGCTGAGAATTCTCCATCATTACAGATTTTTTTACAAACGGGACAGACAAAAATCTGTTAGAACTTAGATATAGTTGATCTTTGAACTGGGGGTGTGGATCAGAGCACCATGAGATGTTATAAAGTCATGTGGATTCAGGTAGGATTTGTAAATTATCTTGAAAGCCTGGTGAAGGATCTTGTCCAAAGATTGCCACTCAAAAGGTGTGCATTATTGTTATAGTATAAGTGTCTTATGTTTGCAGATGTCACTAACAAACTTACTTAAGTAATGTATTTTAATGTTAAAAGATGTTCTTATGTATGACAAATCTGTTCTAGTAACTGTTAGCCTTAGGATTAAGCTCTTCAGCCCAGGTACTGGTTGCTACAGTGTATTTGTACTGTGCAACAGAATCATAAAATTCCCACTGTAACAGACATCTGGAGAACATCTAGTCCATCTCCCACTTGAAGCAGGACTCTTGCCAAAACATCAGCTCAACCACTGCTCTGTTTAGCCAAAAAACCCCTTGAAAACCTTGATGGTTTCAGATTCTACAGTCTCTGTTCCAGGGCTCCTTCACCTTTATAGTGGAAAAGTATTTCCTGTTAATTTGCTATGAATCTCCAAAGCTGCAACTCTTGGCCATTTCCTCTTGTTCTACCATGCAGCACTACTGAGAAAAGCTTGATTCCGTCACCTTTTAACTTCTCTTCAAGTAGTTGCAGGTTGCAGGTTGCTCTTCACAAAAGCAAACAAGTCCAATTCCCTCAGCTTCCCTTTGTGTGTTAGTGCCATAGGCTCTAGAAATTTGAAAGCCACCTGCATGATCCTCTCCAGTTTCTGAATATCCTCTTAAATTGAGAAGCCTCAAAACTGCACATTGTGTTCCAGATATATAAGGTTTCAGTCAACAAATACAGTTTCAGTTTTGTTTATTGTTGCAATGCAGGTAATTAAAAGCATTAGTCTAAAATCAACACCAAATCTGAACAAAGCTGTTCTGTTATATGAAAACCAAAGGGGGGTGGGGGGGGATGAGAAATAAGAAAACTGCAAAGAAGAGAAAGGGCCTTTTGAAAGTGTTTCATAAAAAAGGTTCTTAGGTTGTTTATTTAGCTTGCTTAAAACCTATAAGGATTACATATGGCCACACACGTGAATTTTGTGAAGATTGACTTCAGTTAGGTCAACTTCAATAAACCACTAAAGTAAAAAACTGGTAAGAGAAATAATTTCAAACTTGAAGAAGTTGATTGATGCCTAAAGTAATTAGCAGCTATAGCCTTGTTGTTGGAGTCTGTAAGAAACTCCATAAAGCAAAATATTCTTACGGAGAAATTATACTCCATGAGTCTATCCGTTGAAAGATCCCTTTTCCCTTTTCTTTAGTGTGTCCACAGAAGGAAGTGTGTGGTACAGCTCCAAGAGGGGCTGAGTAGAATCTGTTACTTGCTGTGTTTCTGGAACACAGGATGGGTCTGGCTAAATGGAGTCCACATTGCTCTACCTCCCTCCTTTTTTCCAAGTGCTTTGCAGTCCCTGGCACAATGTATACTCCTGGCATAGCAGTCCCTTCCTGGACACTGAAAGTCTCAGACCCAGAAGCTCACACCAGCCTGAGTCCCTATTCCTTCTCTAACATTTTTAGCTAGTGTTCTTTCATTCTCTGGCAATTCCCAGTATACTCTGGTCTTTATACAAAGGTTAACAATTGTCTCCAGCTAGAAATAAGGCTTTTAGGACCCTTTTATTCTGGTTATTTCTAATTAAAATTGATGAAAGGAGACAAGTGGTGGCCCTTGCCTATCTGAAAGAAAAACTTGTATAAACATCATCAAAAGGGGAATGCTCTATAAATTTTTATAGAAGATATTCTGAAGACAAGAATGAGGGCATACTGGTTTTGAGAGTATTGCATCAAGCTGTGACCACCATGGAAAAAAGACATAGCCATAATTTTGCTTTTACTACATAAGATACCTTGTATTAATAATTCTAAAGTGTAATAAAGGTCTAAGTACCTTTTTGGTTGTTGCCCTGGTTTAGAAATACATATCTGCTTAATGATGATTACAGCACCAGAAACTGTAATTTAGAACTGCAGGTTTCAGCAAAGTAATCTGGTATTTGGGATAATATAGACCTGGAGCCATCAGATGACATGATATTTGCACCTTTTTGCATATTTTTGAGTTACATATTTTATAGATTGGACACTTTACAGGTATATAAAATATCACTGTACACAGTTATGAAATGGTGAACATAGTTCACAGAAGAGCCAAAGGCAGAATATCATCTTAAGGAAAAATAGTTTGCGTGTGTTTGGTGGGAAAAAGTGGGGAATAACCAAATAATAGAAGTCAAGAGAGGAGAGTTTTATGTGTTTGCTATAGGCAGGCACTGAGGAATAAAGCTCGTTTTGCAGCAAACAGCTTTCTCTAAAAGAAGAAAACCCATGGTCTTTAAAAAAACTTGTTATTTTCTGTGTGCACATTCCGGGTAGTAGATCATGGAATGGTATTTGCTTAATATGCCCAGAGAAGGTTCTGAAAAATAAGTCATGTAACAGGCAGGATTCAGGGCCGTGACCTCAGAGCCCAGTTAATTCTGCCAGCCCCACTGAAAACATTTCCATATGGTTGCACTGACAACTTTACCATAAAACAGAATTCTTTTATCTTTGTTAATTTATGCATTCAAGTGGGTAAAGTATGCTGAACTTCCATAAATATTTAAAAAGAAATATAGTTAATACTGAAAATTGGACTTAAAGACAAACTAATAACTTGGCTGGCATTCCTAAGTACTGTCATGAGAGACTGGCTTCAGAGGCAAGTTTTAGGACTCATCACAGTTTTTCTGAACTTTTCTCATTCTCTTTTCAATGAACTAGGATTTAGAATTTGGCTTTTGACCAGTGTTAGGAAAGAGAAGTCCTTGAAAGTGCTTGTCATTGACAGAGATTGATGACTAATCAATGGATGGTTCTGTGCTGGAAAGTTGCATAACTTGTACAGCCATTTAAAAAAATACTCTCTTTTTTTCCATTCAGCAATTGCAGTTTACTAAACCAGCAATTTCTTCAGTGCCTTGAGTCTATCAGTCAATAACTAAACTGAGGAAGTAGATATATGAAAATATTTCATGCTGAACCGTTCTAACTTGCTGTTAATTTGCCTCAGAAGGACAGGTTTAACAGGTTCTGATTCACAAAGTAGGCAACTTGGACTCAGAGAGACTGCCATGTATTGTTAACAAGACCCAGACTACTCTTTACTGTTAAATTTTAATGGTTTTCCAAATGTAGGAATTTAAGAAAATATTTTTTATTTTTACCTCTTCTATATACAAAGATCTTTTTTTTTTATTTCTGGAGGCAAGAAACTATAGAAACATTATGTCAATGTATGTGCTACAGTAAATGCCACCAGAAGATTCCTGCTGTTCCCGATTCCAATTCTGATTCTTGTCAGAAAATACAACATGAGTGACAGTAATGTCAGCTGGCCTGGCTTCTTGGGGTGATTTCATTCCCCTAACTGTGATTCTGCCACACATGGCTTTGATGTAATGTTAAGCTGTGTATCTTTAAAGTCAACAGGAGGCATTAGAGCCTCTTCACTTCATAATTGTAACACAAAAACCTATTGGAAAGTCTATGAATGTCTTTCTTTTGTTTCAGGGGACCATCCAAAACAGAAATTGTAACAGAGACTGGGGAAATGCAGCATGAAAAATGGCTGAATCTACACTCGGACTGGAAGAATAAAAATGCATCCACTTTACATGCACTTCTAGTGAATGGGTAAGTAACAGGAAAATGACATTTATTTCACTGCTATGGGTATTCACTTACCAATAGAGGATGACAAGCTTGTTTTGGTAAACTCTTTTTTTCCAAGGTATCAGTATATAAATCCCAGCATATACTCATATGAGTTGTTAAGGTACAGTCTATAATTATTTTAGTGTCTACTACAATCATAGTCTCTTTTGAGTCCACCTTGTGAATCCTCAGGGGGGCCCATTGTGCTAGACTAACAGCATTTGAGGGACATAGAAGTGATGCCCTTGAAGCACCTGGACAGACAGCTTCATGAAGTCTCTGCTGACCAAGAAAGTTCAGTAAGTACTATATAGCAAAACATGCAACAGCACCCTATCAACCTCTGCAGACCATGTAGTTTGGATTCAGTTATTTGGAACAACCACAGCTTCTTCAGCAGAAGCTATATCCACTTACAGTAGGTTTCCTTAGCAGTGCCTCTGGCTTCAGATGGTGGTTTATTCCTTTGAATCAGCTTGACTAAGCAGGTAGCTGGTAATGAGAAGCCAGGATCTCATGACTTAAAGTATGACTTTGAGACTGAAGAGACAATGAACTTAAACATCCAGGACAAAAGTGGGAGAATCACCTAATCTCCATCTGCAGCTTCAAGAAGCAGATTAGTTGTTTCCCTGTTCTCTTTCAAATCCCTAGGAAATTTCAGAATGTCCTTCTTCCACAGAAAATCCTTCTGTTTCACAAGGAAAGACTGTTTTGACTAAATGCAGAGGTAAAACATGTGTGAAGACACAAATCTGAGGAATACACCTACTTTTCATTTGCTTGACTCCATTATTTTCCGTAGTGAAACTTTTCTGTAATGGCAGAATACTAAAAAGATTGTCTCTGCAAGTGCCTACTTTTGCTTTCCTACATCTCAGCTTTGTACGAGTTCTGTTTTACGTTAGTATTTTCCCCACTCATTTAAGTTCATTTTTATTTCTTCACATAGAAGAAGAAGAACCATTAGAGGATGGTGCCTGATACTTGAAAATTTTCTTTTTAACTCTCTTCTTCCCCTTTCTCACTGTCTTTTTTCAGTAGCCAAATGGTATCTAAATACATTTCTCCAGAGTAATACAAGAATAAACATGTTGGATTGTGACCAGATGCAAAGGCAGTTCCACAATTATATTCTGTTCAGTCACTGAAGTGCAAAGCAGAAATTTCAAGGTACTTTTCCATGTTTGAAAGTGGTCTGTTAGGAAGTATGTGTGAAGGGATAGATTTGGAGCCTTCGAGTTACAAGATCTAGTAGCAAAAGATCTACTTTCACCCAAAGTACATGTTCAAGGAGAGAAAACATCATTAATGTGGATTATCAATAAAGCTATTACAGAGATGAAGGTAATACGTAGGAGCAGCTCTTTCAGTCCCCCCAAATCCAGAAAATAGGTAGCAAGAAGTGAGAAGCTGAGGCCTTGCACGAAGAGTGAGGCTGGTTTTGTTTCATCTGGGTCAGGCATCCTGTCTAGATGACTTTCACTGGCTATGCATGGAGTGCAGATCAGGTACACCCCATACTGATCTCCCAGTCATCCTATTGGAGGACTTAAAAGTCCTGCCTCACTTCTCATGTGTCCAGCTTGCTTTCTAGTATAAAGCAAATTGCTCAGGGGACGACGTTTAAGTTTCTTCCCAACATGAAGGCAAGACAAGTCTAAGAGCTTGGAAGTGCTCTGGAGCCCTACGATCTGAGTGTATTCATCTGAATCAGCTTCAGCATGTAAAACATCTATGCTGTGGAGTATGTTGTATGTTCAGAGGAGCTGTCAGGCTCCTGGACTATTGGGAACTTGGGCAAGAACTAATAAATGCACCTCTACTTTCATAACGTTTTGGTAAAAGGGAATGGTGCAGAGCAGGCTATGCACATATAAAGGTTTAAAGTTGCCTCTTTTAGAACTGGCTATTTGGTAAGTCAGAGAAACGAGTGTGAAACATTAATGTGGCCAGTCTCAGTTATATTCTGTATTTATTTTTTTTTATGGAGTGCAATTATCCCTCAAAATTGTGCACAGAATTTTCTTTCCTGAAATTGGTCTATCTCTATCATTGAACTCTAGAAACAGAATTTTATGGTCTATGTTTTCAGGAGCAGGAAGTAGGCTATTTCCACAGTATATGAATGGGGCATACACAAGTTAAGGGACAGAGGTCTGATCAAATCACAGATTCAAGCTAATCTGTTGAGCTTCCTGCCACTCTGTTGTTGTGCTGATATTATTATGTGCTCACTGTTTTAACAAGGATCTCCCTTCCTGTGACAAAGGCTCACTTCTTTCCTCTCTTACTGGAAAATTTTCAACTGAAATGATTTTTTGTTGTTGTTGTTTTAATAATGACTTTTGCAAACTTCTTGGATTTTTTAAAAACAGCCAAACTTTTAGGTCATGAGAGATCATCTGTTATCAAATGTATTTCAAAGAAAATTCTACTCTTAAGCTGTAAGGAAGAGGAGAATGGCCATCTCTGTGCTCTCAGGTGCCATAAATACAAGACTTGACAGACTGTACATCACAGCTGACCTCCGAGCTGGATCAGTGCCCAGAGAGAGAGGTAGTCTGCCAAATGTGGAGCACCCACTCTTAAAATTCATTGTAAAGCTGAACCGATATTTTGAATTACCTCCAGGCAGATGCTGGAAACCATGTATGATCTGGCATAAGAAGGTCCTTGCGTTTCTTTTTACACTTCGCAGGAATCTTTAACATCCGATTCGCCACAATGAGTATAATACCTGTGCTGATTTGCAAATTTCCAAAAATGACATCAATTAATTGAGATTTCCACCATGTTCTTGTTTCAATATTTAGACAGACGTGTCAAAGCAGAAGCAAAGTGGCTCTCTTTTGCACTAAAGAAGGTAAGAGAAAAGTGCATACAAAACAAAGATGTTTTTCAAGATGTGTTAAATTACTTAAATGCACGTGTTTAGTGTGGATTCATTCTGAAGTTTGATTAGAATTCTGCATTTTTTTCCCCCCCTACTCTATTCAGTTTCATCAGCTTTTTTTATTTTTTGACTATGAGGCTGTTTTGTGTATTGCAGTAGCTCAGTCCTGCTCCCACAAAATTAAGTTCCCAAATTAATTTGATAAAAATTCCTGCTGAAAATAGCCTTTACCACTAGCGTGGTTAACAGGCTATCTGCCTGGGAGTTGAAGCTGTGGTTTGTTTAGTTGTGAAGCTCAAGGGGACAGAAAACTTGAAGTAGGAAGCTACAGACAAGTCTGTAGGCACAGCAGGTTGTGTCAGTTTAAGTGGTTTGAAAATGCAGAAATTCTTCATCTTCAATGAAATCATGTTCTACAGACAAGGAGAGCCTTTCTGAAGAACATTTAAACTATGAATCAGCTCGATACAGGGAAAATTAATCACAAGCCTAAATTTGGGAAACTAATCCAAACATTTACTACTCTTAACAGGAAAAAAAAAAGCTCCTAGAAGCCTGTCAAAGGTGTTTGCTTCTGACACATGTTGCTTTAAGTACACTTAAATCCCTTTGCTCTCTGAAGTTAACACAGTAAGAGTTACAAGTTGCAAAGAACCATTGGTCCAGCTTCTTTCTTCACCACTAAATTCCCATGGATATATATGGTGGTGGAATATCTTTCCTTGAGAGGCTGATTGCAGAAACTGGTGGAGTTCTTTTGTTCTCTACATCGAACTGAGTATAAACAGGATAAATAATGAATCTGCCATCTTACAAATCCAGGAGATAAAGTGGAACAAAAGTGAAGCATTAACTACTTCAGAAAAGTGCCTGTCTGGCAAATGGGAATCTGGTGAAATTTTCAGTGAAAGTGTCTTATAAAGTAGAATGGACAGAGTACTGGAATGTCTCCAAATCTTCAAATATCCTCCCTTAGTGACTTCCACAGGCAAAGCAAGCTTGGTGCCATGTAGCTGAATAAACAGCGTAACATTCGCCTCACACCTGGCTTAAGAAAGGCCTCATAGCTGAGCACATATTCCAGAAGCAGTTCTTATGGGTAGTACAAAATAGGCCAAACACATTGCTAGCTGACAGAAAGACAAGGACATAAACTCAGGAACCCTTCCCAAGGGCAGGCTGGTAACTCCTGAGAGAGGAAGTCAGGATCCCAGAGTTAGCTTGGTTAATATTTCAGGCTGAGCTGGTCAAAATTAGTTTCAGGAGAGCAAATGCTTTGATAGAAAGGAAGAATGAAAATGGCTCAGTGTGTTTGATATTATTGTGTGGTGGTTGGTTTCTTCATTTACTGTGTTGTTCATTGTAATTTCATGACTCTGATGGTGTCGTTTGTGCCCGGTTTCCTCGCAGAAGGTCTTGTAGGCACTGCCTGTGTGGTAATGATTGACTCCCTTCTGCTTCTGTTCCTCGCTAGACTGTGGCCGCCGCCCAGCTGCTCGCATGAACAAGAGGATCCTTGGTGGTAGGACCAGTCGCCCAGGCCGATGGCCTTGGCAATGCTCCCTGCAAAGTGAGCCAAGTGGACACATATGTGGCTGTGTTTTGATTGCAAAGAGATGGGTCTTGACAGTAGCACACTGCTTTGAAGGGTGAGAGGGCTCAAATGGTTTTACTGTTCATATAAACTTGCACGTGTGAAATTCCAAATCCTCCCTCCTCTACCTAACACACTGGGGGTAGGCGATGATCTTTGCAGAACAGCAAATCACAGAGGCCTGGTTTTAAGAGACTAGAAAAGAAAGTAAATGGTATAAAACAGCATCAGCTTAGGTTTTCACATACTTTATTATTCATTGCTTGTGGCTCTACTGATGAAAGCTAAATTAAGATGCCCTTTCAGCAGGAAACAGGAACTGATTCCATTCAGAGAGAAGAAAAGTAATAACCAGAAACTAAGAAAAGTAACCTAGATAACCTTCCTTCTAAACTAACAGAGTGCTAAGCCTGAATAATACAAAGAAGAATATTGCATTTATCAGATTTTGGGTCCTGCACAAGGAATTAATCTTCTTACCCCATTTATTTTTAAATAAAACTAAGCAGTATCTGGAGTATTTCTTTACCTTTGGAAGAACTTTTTCTAGAAATCTAAAATAAAGGGTGAGATTTAGAGATAGATCCTTCAGCAATATTGGACTGCTACTGAATTTAATGGGTAAGAGATTTCTCTCATTAGTGAAAGATAAGTAAAGAAGCTGGCAAATTTATAAAGTAAAAATTCTCCCATTTTTGTCAAATGCAGAAAGACTGCCACAACATTTTGGAGCTGTTCATCTACCCCTCATCTAGGGCTATACAATATCTATGTGGGCTCAGAGTTTTACGTGTGAAAGGTCTCTTTCATGTGAGCAATCTGGTCTAGCGGAAGGTGTCCCTGCCCATGGCAGGGGTTTGGAACTAGACAGTCTTTAAGGTCCCTTCCAACCTGAACCACTCTATGATTCTATGATTTGTATTCTAAATGCCTTAAAGTACTAAGATATTTTGGTTTAATAATTCATTGGGGAGTTATATGAACTTTTTTTCTCTTCTGCCTCTCTGAATAGACTTAAGGATATTCCCAGCTGCCCCAAATCTTTAAAGTCTTCATTTGTAAAGCTTGATACAGCAAAAGCAAGATCATTCTTGATGTCACAAGGCTTTCTTGATATACAGTATTTTTAAAAATACCAAACCAAATAGATAGGCCAACAATTAAAACAGATTTTAAAGCGCTCTGGTACTTTAGATAAAATGCTCCATTTTCTGAAGTGTTTTATGAAGTTCATGTGACATCTGGGATACAAACATGAGGACCATATAACAGTAATGCAGCAGAAAGTATTACTGCAGATAGCCATGGATACTTGCAGAGGGCATAAATGGAAAGAGCTACATTAAAAGTTGTGTTCTTTGCTAGTTTTATTAGTATAGTCTCCAGGTTTTGTCAACATTGAAATGCATTGCTTCAAAGCGTCCAGGACATTAAGGCTTTTTTCTCTACTGTAGGACAGTGCATTCTGGTTGTGATTGCTCACTGCTCTGAGCAATGCTTTTTTGCAACGTTCTTAACCACAATAGCATATGAAAATTCTTAGCACTTAATCTTGTAACTTTATGGAAAATCTTGCAAACTGTTCATGATGGTAAAATGATCGTTATAGTCCGAAATATCAGAATTTTCATGCAGCTTTTAAGATAAAAATAGCCTTTATTTAGCAACCAATTTACAAATTATAGAAATTACAATCCTGTTGAGTACTGTGAAAAAGATGAAATTTTTCATGCTTTGATTTATATTACTTTGATTAAGCTTCAATCTTGTCGAAGGTGATTAGTTATGTGGAAATGTCTTTCATCAGTTGTGAAAAATGCTGACTTTTTCGAGGGTTTTTAGAGTCACAGACTAATTAGGAGTCTGTGATTTATCCTGTGACCAGTTATGATTAAGAGATTACTCCCTGGAGGTCTTTATTAAAGTCTGTGTTTTTCTTATGTGTTTAAACAGACACTAGCTCAGTCTTACCACTTGTATTGTGTTTCAAGGCCAGGTTGGATGGGACTTTGAGCAACCTGATCTAGTGGAAGGTGACCCTGGCCGTGTCAGAGGGGTTGGAACTAGATGATCCCTAAGGTCCCTTCCAACCCAAACCATTCTATGCTTCTATATGATATTCATCACTTTTTGGTGATCTTGGATATTTACCAAAAGAGTTTTAAACAATTTTAAGTGTCAAAGTAACTTTTGATCTTAGGCATAGGGAGTAGGCTCGGCACAGGCTGAATGCCCAATAAATAAGGGACTTTTCCCAGGGCTATCATAAAACATTTAGTTTTCATAATAGAATTGCTTCTTTGAGACTTTTTTGGGATTTCAGCTAGGCTTATATGCTGTCAGCAGCATACTACTGAACAATACTGTTGCTCCAGAGAAATTTGTACATGTCCATCAGTGAACGTGTGAGCACCCAAGGCTTGGGTGGGATCCAGGGGGTCATGTTGAGAGCCTTTGGTGTTTAATACAGCAACTAATAGGTGGTTACATATCTTCTGATGGTGTGAGCTTTAATTCATTTGGTAACAGGCAGGAAGGAAATGGAAGCATTGATTTTTGTCGCTCTGATCTTAGCTGTAAATAATGATACCTAAGCATTTGTTTTTTTCTGGTAGCATTTGTATGTGCAATGCTTTGCAAAGCACAATGTGCAAAAAGTCAGAGAGAAAAAAGTAAGGTATTTTAGCTTAAAAGAATGCTCTTGATTGAAATTGCCTTTTTTTTTTTTTTTTTTTCTTTTCTACAAAGGAGAGAAAATGCAGCTGTTTGGAAAGTAGTATTTGGGATTAGCAATCTTGATCATCCATCAGGCTTCATGCAGACCCGGCTAGTGAAGACCATTATCCTCCATCCACGCTACAACAGAGCAGTTGTAGATTATGATATCAGCATTGTGGAACTAGATGAGGATATCAACGAGACAAGCTATGTAAGACCCGCCTGTTTGCCCAGCAAGGACCAGTTGGTTCAGCCAGATACCTACTGCTACATCACAGGCTGGGGACACATGGGCAACAAAAGTAAGATGAAAATTTCTGGAACTTTTGGAAAAACATGTTAACCTTCTACTGAGTTAATCAAATAAGTCATCCCATTACAAAGCTTTATCCATTTATACTATTACTGGACCTTATTAAATATTAGGGAACTGTAACTACTCATGAAGGGATCTAGTGTGACTAGAGCCCAACATTTTCAAAACAGCAGCCTGAATTTATCCTCCTTAATCCTTAGATGGGTAGCTTGATTTTGAAAGATGTTAAGGATCTAGAAAATCCTATCTAGAAAATCCTATCAAGAAAGTCACCCAAGCTGGTTATTGTTGTACTGGTTTAAGCTGTATTCAGAACTGTACTGAGAAGGTAGCAGATCATCAGCGGAAGGCACTGAGAGCACTGGATCACAGGCTGCAAGAACATTATATTGAATTAATGCTCTGTGACACACTTTGGACCTGTGACACAATTTATTCTATCCAGGCATGATCAAAAGTGTTGTTTTAGCCTCTCTGAACAGAAACACAGCTAGTGTGTTCTCTTCTTCTGTGGCTGCTGCATTCCTTGGGTTCCATGACAAGAATAGTTGTCTCATGCAAATCTTCATTGAGACAAAACAATTCTGCATGCAGCGTATGCAAATTGTCCTGGCCCCAACCCTGCTAATGCTCTAGGCATTGTGTTTGTCCCTTTGTTATTACAGTAATTACTAGGGAGGGCTGGTGTTCTGCATGCTGGAGAAGGAATATTTTCTTTCAGTATTGTTTCACCTGGGACTTCGCCTCTAGTGGCTGGGTCAGATGTGGCAAAAATTAAGTTGCGTGTGTGTGGGATAGGTATTAGCACCTCTACCTATCTAAAAATATTTTTAATGTAAGGGCAGGGGGAGAAAAAAACCCACAGAATGCTTTTGCGTCGCTGGTAAGCGGAAAGAGGTTCTTTGTTCTCTAATGTGGTTTCAGCATTGGTTTTAAAGGCTTTATGTTATGAAGCAGCAAAACCCATCATGGCTATACAGCACTTAGTACTTCATGCCCTAGGTTGAACTACTTGCCTTAGAATTTGAGCTTGGTCAGCTGTTTAGGCCATGAAGAAGTCCAATAAGGCCTTTTATATCTCCTGAATGTGCTACAGTAATGTCAATAACCTTTGAATTCTGATTTCCTGATACACTAAGTCAAATTTACCTTAACATAACTCAAAATGGCTGTGATTATATCAAGCTTTACCATGAGAGATACCAACAAACAGGGAGTCCCTGCCATGGAACAATGAGTCAAACCTCTCCTCCACCTCACTCACATTACTGTTTTCCAGCCACTACTGCCCCCTCTTAAAAGTCCCGTATCACATCAGGTAGAGGTGCTTGCCCTCCTCCAGCTGCCAGTGCAAATGCCTGATGAGCAGCAAGTGTCACACCAGTCCCCATGACCTGGTCCTTGTCCAGAGTACAACACATACACTTCTGGCTTGGGAGTATGAACAGTCACAGTGCAAAAACCCACCCGATTTCACCTTAGCTTTGTGCAAAAGGGGGATACTTCTCTCCTCACATTTACTATATATATGTTAAGTAATACTTATAATCTAATGGAAATATTTATCATAGCTCAAAAGGATATGATAGCTAGGTGTTTGTGTGTGCATAGTTTAATGCTTAAACCTGTTTTTTAGTGCCTTTCAAGCTTCAAGAAGGAGAAGTTCGCATCATTTCCTTAGAACAATGCCAGTCATACTTTGACATGAAAACCATCACCAGCAGGATGCTGTGTGCTGGCTACGAATCTGGCACTGTGGACTCTTGCATGGTAGGTCTCTCTAAGGAGAAACCGAAAACCATATTTACTTTTAGAAATCAAAGTATTATGATGATTATTAGGTATGTGTCAAGGGTTAGGGCTGGGCTGGCAACTAAACAAATGACAGATGCTCTCTATTAAACTCTCTCCTTCCTCAGAGGAAGAGAAAGGGAGTAAGGGAGAGAGATTTATGGACTGGAAAATTAAAACAGCTTTAATGAAAACAATAACAATGAAATGAAATATATACAAATATATACAAAATTAACCCAACCCCCCAGATGGCAGTTATGTCACTGTCACTGCTAATCCAGTCCCAGACTGGACTCAGCAACAGATGGGAACCAGATTCAGGAACTAGATTCTGGAACTGAGTTCAGGAACTCACGGATTGGAATCAAAGGCAGAACAGACAAGAGTCCTCCTCGGATACCAGCCACTAAAGAAGAGAAACTGACCCTTGTGATCCTCAGCTTTATATTAAGTATGATGTATATGGGATGGAATCCCTCACTATGGTCAGTTTAGGGTCACCTGTTCTGTCCACTCCTGTAAAAGATGTAGCCTTTTACTTTCTGCACCCCCAACACAGTACACAAGATTTAGCAGTGACCTTGTTCTCTGCAGGAGCAAGTATAAGCAAGAGCCTTTCTGCATGCCAGTCCTTGGTAGTAACTCTAAACATCAAGCGTTACCACTGCTAGAAGCAGACGCTATCTGCAAAAATACACCAGTAACTTCAGAAAGTGCAGTTGCTTAGAAGAGACTGAGCTGAAAAGTAAAATCACTGAACAGAATTAGTTCTGTTCTAGCTCAAACCAGGACAATACAGCATACTTCATCTACTATAGAAACAACAGCAGTTATTTACATATTTTAAACCAGCTTCTATTATCCTTATTGCTGTTATCAACTTCACTTTATGGTAATGAAATGCTGCTCGAAGCCTCTAAGGTTTATTTGTATTAGTTAACTATTAGACTGATTTTAAAAAAAATTGATATGAGCATTTTGGAGATGATTTTTTGTACAAATATAACAAGGAATGAGCACCTGTTAACACTGTGTGCTGATGCATGGCTCAGCAGAACAGCCAGTTTTTACACCCAAGTTACTTATAAAAGGCAAGTTACTGTAGGAAGTAAGACATAGCTTTAACCATATGATTACTGGCCACATGTAGCCCCTACAGACTGTTTTTTCCTATCATGTTGCAGGGTGACAGCGGAGGACCCCTTGTGTGTGAGCAACCTGCAGGGCGCTGGACTTTGTTTGGTTTAACATCTTGGGGCTCTGTCTGCTTTTCCAAGGTTTTGGGACCTGGAGTTTACAGTAATGTGTCACATTTTATTGAGTGGATTGAAAGACAAATATACATCCACACCTTTCTGCTAAACTAACTCCAGATGGTAAGAACTGTGCTGACAGACAAAAGAAAAAACAGAATCAGCGCTTCAACATTGAAGATGTTTGCAGTCCAGAAATTCTATGAAAAGGAGTTTCAAGCTCTGTCTAAACCTGTTGTGGGGCTGTGGACTATGCAGTGTATGTTAATGGTAACCTCTCTGCTGGTAAATATGCTTTGAGGTAGAATTAATAATCCTTTCGACTTTTCTTTTAGCTGTGTTGTGATGCTATTCCAAACACAGCAAAAGGCTTAAAAGAATCAGCCACTTTCTGCCTTTCAGCTATTTGAACTAAGCAGTAGCACAGATTAGAAAAACCTTTTTAGATAACCTATTTTAATAATATTCAATTAGTAGCACTTGCATCTTCCCTTACTTGTTGTCATGAGGAATGAACTCGGTGCATTCAGATGGCACTGGCAGGATGTACATTCACAAGAGCAATACTGGGCACGCCTGCACCATGGGCTGGAGGGTGTGGGAGAGGTCAGGGAGTTTGTACGTCCGTGTGGCACGGGGACTATCAATGTACATGTGCAGGTCTCCAAAGGTGCGTGGCCGTGTGCTGCTGGTGAGCTAACTGCCTAACACGTTCTGTCCCTCGGGGTGGCGAACGTGCACAGGCATAACCCTGTACCAGCCTGTCTCCACAGCTTCTGTTCCTATAGCCAGCTTGGTTATCTCTGCAGGGGGAAGGAAAGACCAGTAGGCCAACAGACCCATAACTACCAACTGAGGCACCTGAGACCAAAACTTACATTGTTCAAACTCTTTGGACAGTTTCTACCACTTAATTTTCTATTTTCTGAAGCCTCCAATGTCTTAATATGTCCAGGAAACACCCATGTCTCGACAACACTGCAGTGATTAACACATTTATCAAACCTATGCCCCACTGGCTTTTCTCCCCATGTTGTATAGCGTGCTCAACCCATAAAGCATGCATTGACGATCTCCAGCTCTCTAAAATTTTTACAGGGTTGGCAATGCCACTGCCCCTGTTTCCCCTCCTAAAGTCAGCTACTTCAAACATCTGTTTAAAACTTGAGCGTTTTCAGTGCTGTGCCTGGTGCCCTGTGAGTCCAGCCCAAGGCATCTAATTCCCTTCTCTGCTACCTCTGGTGTACCCCCACGACAGCAGGGCAGGGCCTTGCCAGTACCATGGCTGCCATATGCAGAAACGCACATTAGAAGAGAGAACTAATGGACAGTTCAGGTACTACAAATCATGTTACAACTAATCTACATAGATCTGACTATTGCTTTAGTGAAGATTTACCTCTTATTTCCATTTCTTCTCCTTTAACGTGCCTAACGTTAGACATACTAGACAGTGCTCTAGCCAGTATTATTAACAAATACTCAGTATTTACATTATAGATTCTGAAACTCTTTAAGTGACTATTGTATCACTGTTTTACACTCAGAAAGAAAACCCTACTAGGCTTTGCTTGGTTTGGGGTTTTTAATATCTGTTAAAGATTTTGTTTTTACTATAACATCTAAATGCTCCTCTTCCCCCAGCTCTAAATTAGAGAGAGAGAAGCTGTGACCATGTTTTTCCAGTAGACTACAGAAGAAGCAGGTTATTGATGCCCTTGCCTCAAGGATATGGAAGCTGGAGCTCTCTGCCCACACTTCACCTTTTCTCTGTGGTCAGGATTTCTGCAGCTGTAGGGCAACACTGCTCAAAGTGCCAGAGCCGGTTACCAAGAGCAACTGGAGCAGGCAGCCCAGGAGCTGTCAGAGCCAGTGGGTCCCACTGCCCGTCTGACGTGTCTGGCGACAGGCAGGTTTCAGAGAGGCCTATTTTCCATAAGTACAAACAAGGAGGTGCTGTAGCTACTGTGAAAGGAACAGCCCAACCTGGCACCCCTCCACCAGATGGAAGTGGTTAGCAGCTTTCAATTTTGTAAAGCACTAGAGTACATATAATCATTTCATGTAGATGTTAGCACTATTAAATGATACATAATTACACATTTTAATTAACTAGGTTTGGCCTGCCACCAGTTCCCAAGCAGTCCCTCCCAGGAAACGAGGAAGAGTCCTGCTTAAACACGTGGTCCAGCCCCCTCCTGTATGGGATCAGTCTGAAGAAATTACAGGCTGAGCCCCATCCCAAATGGCTTTAGGGGGGAGCAGCTGGGTCTCTTCCTTCCCTGCACCTGCATCTGACACAACATTCCATGTAAAAAGAAAATTTGTAATTTTATAAATGTATTTTTATACTGCTTTTTTTATGTGTGCATATGAAATAGGTCAACATACTCCTCCTTCCACTGTACCAAGCCTTCCCGTGTACTGACATAATGGCCAAGATCACAATTATGCTGTTTCTCTTACAAGCGTAACCTCGCTATACAGTAGCAAGTGTTGGTTTTGCTTCCACCACAGCTGTAGCTCCAAATGGAAGCAATGTCACAGTCAAGCAGACATATTTCTTTCTAGCTGTACTAATAAAAATTTACAATCATTTTCCAAGTAACTTCTCTGTTGAAAATGTGCTTTAATCTTTAGAGAGAGGCTCAATGACAACATGGAGTTGTAACTTCAGCAATAATGCCTAAAAATAGTCTTTAAAAGGTATTTGTATACCCCTATCCAGCTTTTTTAAGCAGCCTTGACAGCCCTGTTAGCACCACAACCCTGGTGGAGGTTCTGGCACCACTGTATGTATGCTTCAAATACAGAATATTACCAAGAACACTGCTGCCAACAGCTACTGTGGAGTGAAAAATCTGAAAAAACTAAAACTGCAATCAAATTTCTCTGAACACAGTTTGTTCTATGGCTTTCCTCAGAAATACAATTAGTTGGAAGTAACTCCTTCTAACTAGTATGCAGCATTTCAACAACATGTACAATGCTGAAATCAAAATAACAAGCACGCAAAAACTTAAAATAGTTAAAATTTGCGTTTTTACTGCAGTCAACAGTAAGGTACCCAAGACCAGGAAAGCAGAGTAACATAACCAGAATAAACTAGAAATAAACAACACAAAAACTACACTGCAATTCATCTGTGAGAATGTTCTTAACCACAGTCACCTCCACAACTTGTCCATTAGCCTCTGCAGAGAGCGAGGGCTGGTGTGACCAGCAGCAGAGGCAGGGCTGGCGGGAGCAGTGGGTGCTCTGCATTAGCTGCTCCTCAGCTTTGTGCCACAGCCACAGCTTGGGTTAAACATCCAGCTCAAACTGTGCTCCAGCTACAGACCAAAGCTCACTGTGCTGCGAAAACACTCACTCAATACCGGCTGTGGCTGACTGCCACCTGCACGTGTTTAGTGCAGGTGCAGCTGCTGTGAAAAAAAAAATTAAAAATGTCTTTTTTTCTGTAAATCAAATATTACACATCAAAAAGTGAGTTAAAGCTGCTCTAGATATGGCTACAAAGCCTGGGGGATCTGAGGGTGGTTGCTTTGGTTCAATCAGAAGTGTAAATGCTGTGCTTTCCTTCATGACATCTGGAAGGCACCTGTGAGATGATCTTAAAAAGTTTGTTTTCAAAATGGAAAAGTCAGGTCATGCTGTGCCGGAGTGCATAAGCAAGCAGGAGATCATGACGTCTCCAGTGCTATGAAAAAAAATAAAGGAAATATTCAACTGTTGAAAGCCAAGGGAGGGCAATTCATTTGGCACCACTTTAGATATGGCCAATTAACATTTTGAAGCTTTTATTGATGACTCACAACTCTCACCTCCCCTTCAGTAAAAAACAGCAAGTGATCGCAAGTGATCACAGCTGACAGCCCTTAGATAGTTCTGCCTTGTCCACATGAAAAAAAAGAAGAGTTTTACACAACAGATAAGATAATTTTATCATCTAAATTGCTTCTTAAAGTCCTGTAAAAGAACACATCCTGGAGTGGACAATTTTAAGCAATACACACCATCAATGAAACAATGCACCAAGAGAAAAAAAAAAAGTCTGTAGAGGAACTTTCAAAAGGACCTAAAGTTTCAAAGCAGCCCATGAGGGCTGGCACTTTTGAAAGCGGATTCCAATTTCAACGCATCCTGAAAGCCTCACTGCACTGAGCAGCGAGCAGTGGGGTGACTGGCTTTGCAAAAAAACTGCACAATACTGATTCATGTGTCCCAGAGGCATCATGCAGCTGGCCCCAGCTCCAACAGGTCACTGCCACTCATGTTTCCTTGTGTAGTTAGTTTGCTGTCATGGCTTACAGTCACAGTGGATTTTGGAAGATCTTACCCTGAATACTTAGTTTTTGTATGATACATGCAAACTCCTAAGACTAAACGATCACCCACCTGCCAAATCTGCTGGTAGGTTCTGCTCCTGCAGCAGAGGCAACAAGAGGACAGGTCACAAACCAATGTTGTCCCCAAAACAGTGACAGGAAGGGGAAAGAGCTGAGCCCTGCACTCCCTTAGGTCACTGCAACTGCTGGAGCTCCTCCATGAGAGCTCAACGTACATCAGTCATAGAGAAAAAGACCTGCAGAACCACAGGACTGTTCTCTGTGGCTGCAAGTGAAGAGAGGCCATAGATTTAAGGTGCATAGGAAACATTCAGGCAAGACAGAAACAAACCCAATATTTGACTTTGAAGACAGGAAAGCACTGGCCTGGCCTGGCCTGGCCTGCTTCTCTGGAGCTCTTTACGACAGGAGATCATCTGCTAGGAATGACAAGGGTAGAGCAGAGCTGGCCCTGGGGCCATGGAGCAGATGACTTCATGGAGTCCCAGCAAGCCTTTTCCTGTAGGATTCTGCCCTTGTACCAGCTGATCTCCCTGTACAACCTGCTGGGCACTTTGCATCTTCTTCTTGGACACTTTGCAGTTCCCGTGGCTTGTAGAGAAAGCTGAGATGTTTCACTCAGGACACCTGGAGTCCACTCCTGCCAAGGTGCTCCCCACAGCAAGAAGGATGCTACAGACAAACATCTGAAAATCGTAACTGCAAACCAACATGTTCAACATGACCTCTTAGAACTTGAATGTCTGCCATCACTTCAAAGGTCCCCACTAACCTTATGTGAGAACTCACCAAAAATATTTTGTCATATGTTGAACCAAATGAAAAAAAAAATATTTGCAGAAATGGCTGGCAGCAATGACTCCTTCCACTGTTTTTCTTCTAACGTCTAAACAAAAAGGATATTTTTCTCCTCACTAACACTAGGGATGGTGTCAGCCCTAAGTACATTCTACCTTTCAAAAGCAGAGCCGTTATAAACTTTTGGTAACATGTGGTGACCTGCATTTGTATGAACTTAGCATGCTCCCAGTATCTGCCCTGCCTAGCAGCGCCTCAGACCTCACAGCGTTTGTTTAAATTCTTTCAGAGATCTTAAAAGATGTGGAATATGTAATGTTGATCATTGACATGGAAAGCTCATGGTTCAATTAAAAAGCAGAGCCCTTGCCCCAAACATGGTGCCTAAAAATAAACACACGCATTTGGCAGTCTGAAAGCAGAAAGTTTTAGAAAGAAACAGAACCCAAAAATGGGCTCAATACTAATAATTCATTAGCAGCTACAGTTTGGGGAAACTGTTTATTTCAACAGGTGTCAGTGGATACAAACAATTTCCAAGTTCCTCCATAAACTGGCCATGAAACCTTTTGGGTAGGAAAGTACAAAGGAGGCAATATTTTAGACAGCCTGGAATCCAGAAGTAGCCATGTGCACCTGAGCCAGCTTTTGTGCAGTGTGCAGAGCAGTGGGAAACTGGCAGAGGGAGGACACCTCCAAGACAGATGAGCAACAAAGCTCAGATTTGGGCCATGCACTGGGTTATGCCTTCTTTTGAGCAGCCTTTAGAGATACTTAAGTTGTTTATAATAAAAGTCTGAAGGAATGTAAAAACACCTGAGAGCGAAGAAAGAGTAATATCATCAGCTAGAAGCTGTTATTTATAAGAAAAGACCTGAAGACAGACTGGAGCTACCCACTGTCACTGGCATGAGGTAGAGTTTAGAGAAAAGTCAGGCAGCCAACATCTGAGTTGGGTGAGGAGGAAATGCCCAGTCAGTTGCAAATGACATGAAAAGGCACATGGAGACACAAGGATGGAAGTAGCAGGATGAACTACCATGAAGAACAAAACGCTGCACTAGGATTTGCTCTTTTTGTGGAAGGAAGACATGACATATCTCACCTGGGCTGCCCTTCTGATGGTTAAAATTGTATTCGGCCACCACTGATATGGCCCATGCGATAGCCTGGTGAACAAAGTGGGCCACAATGGTTAAAAACATTCCTGCATACACCTACTGGAGGAGTCTTGAAACAAGCCAACCAGTAACACTACATGCCAGCCCTTCACCAGCAAGTGGTGAATCCCAGGGAAGGCCAGGATTTTAGGATAGCAGTGCAAGGGAGCAGGCTGTCTTACCTGAACTGGATCCTGCAAACCCATATTCATGAAACTTCCTGTCCATAACTCCATGAGGGATTATGCAACTTTGCATACAAGAAACAAGCAGTATGCAAAGCCTACTGTGTGAAAGAATATAAAAAACAACCCAGCCAGATCTTGAACATCTTAAAAAATTACTGAAAAGCTTTATAAACCAAAAAGCTTTTAAGGAAATGCATGCATCATCTACCTTGGCTGAAGAAAATAAAACCACAATGTAGCATAAATCAGCAGCTATTACTCTTGCCTTTTAAACAGTCAGTAGTCCGATTTTGTAAAATACATTAAAGCATCTTCTTCACACGAAACAGAATTCAAATTTGCTTTGTGCGCTAGAGAAACAGCACTGCTGCCCTCCTCAGAAGCACATACAGGGACTTTGGCACGTGAGTTATTGCCACCAAATGTATCTGAATGAGTTTCCTTTGATGAATTCAGAAATACAGTCTCCTCAGAGTTCAAGCCACTTGTATTTCCAGTCTCATCCTGAGTGTCTGCTAAGAAGGAGGTGTCCTCTACTAACCCATCTCTTGAACAGGCTTGAAAAGGTGTTTTAGATGTTGGCAAAACACTAGCAAAGCTTTCTTCCTCTGATAGAGCACCTGTGGCTGAGCTGGAAGACCCAGAAGTAGCCTGGAACTCCACTCCACAGTCTACAGTGCAGTCATCCTTCCACCGCTTCATTGCTTCCCTCCGTTCCTCAGGGGTCAGCCTGTCGAGGTGCTTGGCTCTCAACACTGGAGATGGAAACAATGTTCCCTGGAGAACTCTCAGCAAATATCTACAAAATAAACACAGTTTCAAATAAGCTCTTCAGAAGTAGACTCAAAACTGTTTCCAGCAACACTAAAGGAAACCAAACACCACTCAACTAACCCTGAGGCTGCAGCAGCCTCTGGAACAGTTCTTGCAGGTGCTGTTTTCTGAACATGAACTACATGACCAGCAACTGCACCAGATAATGTTTTACAACTGGCATCTTTGAAGAGAGGTTCTGATCTCAGGTGCTTCCATTTTTTTGTCCTGAACATGGCTCTCCTACAGACTAGTTACTGCAGCAATGTGCACTTGCAACTTCAATGAAGGGCTAGGGTCCCAACTACACTGCAAGTGGACCTTTCTGAGTATAATGTCAGGCCCCAGAAAAAAGGCATCAAAACTGGTGTGCAGTTGAGTTTCCCTGGCACTTCAGTGCAGATATAAGGAGCTAAGAGCTATTGTGGAAAAATTCAGGTCTAGAAAAAGTCATGCTTCCAACTGAGAAGCTGTTTATCACTGCTGGTTGGCGCTGACTGTACAGCACTAATACAGCCCCAGAAAGCTGGGGAGAGTAGGCAGAGCATCGTTGCCCCCACTGAGTGGTGGCTTTTCAGCACCTTACAAAGCATTAGGTCAGAAAGAAGCAAGTACATGTGACAGCAGGCACTTCTACTTCAAATCACTGAAATAGAAGAGCTTGAATTAGCCACAACAGCTATAATCTTTTGAGGTACTGGCACAGGGAGAGTGCAAACGACTCAACTTCACCGCTAAGTCTAAATACTTTGCATTTAATTCACCATGGAAAAACAATGCTGTCTTTAAAACTGAACACCCGTACATTGGAAGCAGTCACCAAACTGAAAGCTTCCTCCTACCTGGGCTCTCTACAGCCCTACCAAAAAGTGCTAGAACAGTATTAATCTATTTATTGTCATGAAAGGAGATGAACTGTGTGAAAGAAAAGGCTCTACTGTCACCACCTAAAGCCAAGCTGAGAGCAGGGATGGGGTGGGAAGAGCATACATGTTTCTTGCACCTCACAGTTTGTCCTTCTGCTGAAGTGTGAACCAGTGAGTGCAGCAAAACCCTGGCTGACATGTTTCAGACACAGACGGGGACATGTCTGACTCAAATACTTGATGGTGGCTACTGCAGGCACCCACAGCCACAGCTCTGGCAGCTTTCCCGCTGGTGGCACTGAGAGCTCCTGCAGCCTGAACTGCAGCCCCTGACGCAGAAAGCATGCTCTGGCTGTGCCTAACCCATAAAATGATGCCAGGTGAGGAGCAAATAGCAGTTATTTTCCCCAGCATCTCTCTTAGTGCAATTCAGTTTCAGGTCCCGCTCCTTCTGGAACTATATGAGAGGGCGAGAGAGAGACATAACACAGAAGAATGAATAAATAAGCGCTGGAGGCGCTTTGCTAACAGGCTGCAGCCTTGAGTCCATGTTCAGCCTGTGAAAGGAAGACTGCATTGGGAGCTGGACAAAGGTTCTTTCACTGGTTTTCACATACTCAGTTTGTCTCTTTTGGCTCACTCGGGTGTCTCCCTGCTCACGGTGTACAGGACTTCTAGCTAATGCTCCTGTCTTTCCAGGGTGAGTGAGTTATTGAACCTGGAGTTGTGAATTCTTCAGTGAGACAAAACACTTCAACTTTAGGCACAATAAAAACACAACTCTGGACCCCCGTGAACCTAGTCAGCATGTCTCCATTCCACAAAGAAGCCTCTACACGCATTCTTCATTCTAAATATCCTCATACATATTCACGACATAAATTTGAAACAGAAAACGGTTTCACAAATAAACACAGACTAAGCACAGTAGTTCTACCTATAGTACATATTCAACTTTGATCGCTAATTTAACTGATTTGCATATAAATTATAAACTCTCTGGTTACAGAGATTACTGTTTTTCTCCCCAAAGGACAGTATTTAATATAATATAAACAATTCAACGTAATATAAATAGCAAAATAAATTTTTTATTTACTGAAATTTACTTTAAGAACGTGTCACCAAAAGCTGCCCTCACA
The DNA here is from genome assembly GCA_013401335.1 of Brachypteracias leptosomus. NCBI lineage: Eukaryota > Metazoa > Chordata > Aves > Coraciiformes > Brachypteraciidae > Brachypteracias > Brachypteracias leptosomus. The sequence goes on from VYZX01025947.1 coordinate 103,966, forward strand.
TGGCTTGCTCTGGTAGAGTTACAGAATTTTCTTTACATTGCAGGTCGTGGAGGGAGGAAGACCCCTTGCCAGAGAGATTTAGTGTCACTGACTCTAAACCCCCTGATTTTCCTACCAGCAGCAATCTGCAACTATAAAACAGAAACGCACCTGGGTAGCAGAGCAACACAAGTAGTCAGGAGGCAAACTAAGTAAAATACTGCGTCTGTCATGTGCTTTTGCATGATCCAATACGGACTTGACGGTGGGTTGTGGGTTTTGCAGGTTGCCCCAAAAGCCAGAGCGAAGACAAAATAAAACAGGATGCTGCCAACTATAACTGCTGTGTGTATCCAAGTCTGCAATTCAGAAAAGGAAAGAAATTAGATTTAAGCTGCAGACAGAAGGGCCTGGAACACCTGTAAGCATGTACAGGCGAACATGCACACACTCCTGAGGACACCTGCTTAATGTGACAGAGGATAGATTTGTTCAGGTAATAATCCTAATTTGTTACAAAACATTCCAGGAAGAATGGAGCCTTCTTCCTACAGTTCATAGGTAACCCAGCACTTAATTGTTGTTATTCTGCTAACTGCATAGCTTTTTACTCCTTTGTGAAAGACATTTATTGCGCTGTTTGCCTCAGATGATCACCTCATCCACTGGGAGCAGAGAAAGCCTTCTCAAGCAAATGGAGGCAAGATCTTCAAATGACACCATTCTTATGTATCTTGAGACATGATTAACTGTTCTACATTGGAGTTTTCTGTAATTTTACACCCAAATGGCCATAATAGTTACCATGGAAACAACACTGTCATCGATTTGACAGCTTGCCAACATCAAAAATGCCAAATAAACCCCATTTTAGTAATGTTTTCCTATTCAGGGTGTGGCTATACTCATGCTACCCATATATTCTTACTGAAGACATTTTTTATCACTGCTGCCATGCTCCCAAAAGAACAATGAAAAGACTGAATCACAACTTGAAATTTCATCCATTATGAAACAATCCTAAAAAATATTTAAAAAGACAGAGAAAAAATAAACCCTATTAATCTGTATCCTTCTACTGTAAACATTGTATTTTCTTTAAAATGATGCAAAATAGCTACGTACTACCCTTCTAAGGGCTGTAAATTTATCCAAGCTAATGCAGATGTTTTAGATTCCACAGACTTAATTAAAAACTGGAATAGCATTTCTGTAGCATATTGGTTTTTAGTTCTGGCCCCAAAACATACATCCGAATTGTTTATCCTGGCCACAGAGCACATCACCAGTTCCAAGCATTCAAAATCAACTGTTCGCATTGTTTGAGATGAAAGCTCTGGGAATTAATGAAGGTTCAGGAGATCACTGGTTGGTTTCACCATTTGCAAAACTGACATCTCCAAAACCACCATGCCCTAATGAAGTAGGATCTTTTCACTATTTACAAGTAATTCTGAGGCCAAATTTTGTTAATTTTAGTCATATGAGTAATTCAATTGGCTCCAACGACAGGTGAATCAGGAGAGCTCACACTGTCACATAAAATATCGAGGTTTTGGCTCTTTTATACTTACTCTGTTCTGTATATAGCTTTTTCTTTCATTTAATTTTAGAGAAAGCTGTATGGACATACTCTGTTATGAATATACTCTCTTGGAAACAAAATACTCACCACGGACTTGCACTCAATGAGAAGGTGAAACAGGATTGTGAAGAGAGCTGCTGTGTTTATAGGGTTTCCAAAAGAAAACACGTCTATGTCTGAACCATGGTAAGTCTGTAAGGGAAGACAGATGTCAGTACATACATATTCTGTATGTACAGTCCTAATACACAAAGTGGCATGGATAGTTTCAATGCCACACATATTTGCATGCACACAGTTCAGCTCAGTTCCCATGATGATCCTGTTAGTGCACATTTACATATGAGGAAATAAAATCAAATACTTCATTTTATTCTCTAGTTTGCCTGGGTTTTTAGTACTTCAAAATGTATAAATGTATTTCATATCCAGCACTTACAAAGTAAGGCACAAAAAAGCAAATGAGACTTTGGTAAAAAGCATCCAGCAAGGTTATCCAGAAAGGTGAGGGCAAGTAAGCCTGTAAGAAAAAAAGATAATAGCATTAAAACAAAAGGAACAAACTGCTGCATCCTTAATCAGCATTAATTTGGATCTGGCGAAAGATTATCTGCAGAAGTCATTCCTGTTAGTTTCCTAATGAAGAGGCATCTTTTGTGTTATGATAATAACAATGAAGAGCTCATTCCACACAAGTAACTAACTGTTAGTAGTTAACTCAGCAGCCAGATCTGGGATATCTGATCTTACAGCTGTTTCTGGCAGAGCCTTACCTGGGTGCTAAGGAGGGCAGAGGGGACAGTAAATCACCTCAGCAGCTTACACTACTGAATGCCAAGCACAACTTTTTTCTGTTGCCACCCTCTTCTTTTTGGTACATGTGCTTCTGCCTCTTAATTTGTGTTGGTTGACTCTGTGCGGATCAGACTTCTCTGTAAGCTAACCCAACTCACCAGAATGTGAGAAATAAACTCACTTCTCTTCTGGAGTAATACGTTGTTGTTTTAGTGAGTTAAACCAGCTCCTGGAAGAATCTGATGGCACAAGTGAACAGGCACAAGGAAGGCAGCTTAACTATGTGGGTGAAAACATGGAATGTGAAGAAAAGAAGGAAGAAGAGGAGAGGGAAAGAGCCTTCCTCACTCAAAGGCAGCAAACTGCTACAACAGCTCAACCACTTATGAAACCATAGTTGCACATGCCCTGGCTCAGATATATCCCACTCCTTCAGGCACTAAACTGAGACACACAGGTGAGCAGTCCAGTCACCCAGGACTTCCTCTACCATTAGTGGAGAGTTTCTCCAAAAAGCCATTCAGCCCTTTCAAGAACTGAACTGCTCTCTGGAGCTGCTGTGGGAAACCTACCTTCTTATTTGCCTCTCAGGGGAGTGCTTTAAATCACTGAAGATGAATCCAAGTTACTGTCCATTTTTATAGCTTGTACAGAGCTGTGCACTTGTGATGTCATGGTGCAATATGGTGATACCACATCTTCTAAAGCATTTCTCTTTTCTCTATACTGCACTTAATTCACTGTGCTTCCATGCAAGACAGGAAATTATATGCTACTTAAAAACTGCAACCACACAGCAATGCAATGCTATGCTGTGCTGGACAAAAGAGAGAAACTCTGATAAAAGTTAATGGAGATAAAAAAAAAAAAAAAGGAAAGGAAAGAGAAAAGCTATTGTGTAATGCAGTAATTCTGATTATGTTGCCTCAAAACCTTCATCAGCTCAGATCATCATACATGTCCTGAAAATCAAAACAAAGGGCCAAATCCTGAGGCCTTGTAACATTTACTTAGTCAAAACTCTCTGTGACTGACAAAGCACAGACCTGCTCCAGCCAGTCTACAGAGGCTCAGACTGGTACTAAAAGCGTATCAGTTTTGCAAAAATATCGTAAACCAAGCAACATAAAATATTTAAGGGTATGTTGAAGTCCACAAAAAACCCAAATTTGTTCCCTCACTCTGTATCCTTCTTTCCCCTCTAAACCAGACCTAGACTGCACCACTAGTGCACAACTTGTTGTAGTTCATTTTTTAATAGTATTTGTTAGGATAGAATAGGATAGAACAGAACAGAATACTTCAGTTGGAAGGGTCCTACAGTGATCATCTAGTTCAACTGTCTGACCAGTTCAGGGCTCACCAAAAGTTAAAGCCTATTATGAAAGGCATCGTCCAAATGCATCTTACAGGCTTGGGGCATCAACTGCCTCTTTAGGGAGCCTGTTCTGTCTGTTCTGTCTGACTGCCCTCTCAGTAAAAAAATGCTTCCCAATGTCAAGTCTGTTATTGAAAAGTTGGGATCATAAAAAAAATGGCGAGTTTTAGGTGTCTCATATGCTCAACATTTTCTCTCTCTGGGCTACTACTATCCTGTCTCAGGCTGAGTATGTCAATGCCTTTAACTGCTACAGTAAAAATATAATTTTAATTGTTAAATTAAAAATTTTGCTATAATTCATGGTAAGCAAAGCAGAAACCAGGAAAAAAATATCACTGATTTATATAATTTTGGATTTAGAAACTACCCCCTGGTCCTTGTAGTTTCCTGTGCTCAATGTCTGGACAGACTTTACTTCCAAAGCATTTTCAGATGGGAGAAAAGTGCCAGCAGCAAATTCCAGAACATATCCATAAGAAGAAAAGAACCTTGAATGACAGAACTTTCTTGAGGATTGTTTGAAAGGAATCTGCTCTGGTTCTTATTCATTCCTCATTACTTTGGCAGTTGAGACCCTTATATGACAGTGAAAGAAACATTATTTAGTGCCCTTATCTTTAAAAGTAAGCCCAGATGCTCAAAAGAAACCCATTTTGAGGGAACACATTTGACAGCTGAGGCAGTGAATGAAGTTAACATGCTGGTAATGATGTTTACCTAGTACATTGCTTCACCTGAAGTCCTTAATTTCTCTTATCCAAATGTCTGATAAGATTGGGTATATGGCTGAAAAGAGCCTACATTGATTGAAAAATCAGCTTTTATTTGTGCACAGGCCTAAATGTTTTTCTAATAGAGAAAGTGGTTTTAGATTTCACATTTGCCTGATGTGAACCACAAAGGAAAAAGAGACAGAAACGCTGACCATTTCAGTTTGCTTCAGGCCAAGCATTCTTTAACCTACCACAGATTTCTGGCTCATCCTGTACAGCTGTGGGAGCTGCATGAGTATCCCCGCAGGCACATCTTTGTCCAAGACACCATAAATGATGGGTGGCACTGATGTAAAAAGGAGATTGAAAAGAATCAAGATCCAATGGTCAGTCATTGATGTGCCTGAAAACCCACAGAAGAACTGGTACCAGAAGAGGAGGTTCACGTAGGCCTGGAAAGTGAAAGATAGCATGATAAAATGTCACGTGTAGACAAGCATTTTAAAAGCCAGGAGGAAAACAGGCAGATGTTAGGCCTGCTTACAGCAATGTGTGGAAGATGAAGTATAAACGCTGTGGAGTTCATGCCAATCCCACACTTTGAAATTATACTTGGCTAGCACACAGCTTTACATTTCAAAATTGGACATGACTTGTTTAAAATCACCACATTAGTAATGCCTGTTACCCATGTTTAATCAAATCAGACAATGGCTTTGAGTGGGAAATTCAATCCAAGGAATAAGAGTCTCCGGTCTCTGCAGACATCAATGGAAAATTGTTTGACATACTCTTTTTGTGTTTTTTCGAACCTTTCCACAACAGAAACTGAAAAAGAATATAAAGCCCTACTAAACCCTTGAGTGCTCTCAAATTTGCAAGCTGTGATTTCCCCAGGATGGGACAGCTACATACCACATTCTTGTAGACGTAGTAAAGCACCATGTTGGTTAGTCTGGTGTAACACCAGTGACCATGGACAAGCAGCAGCTTCTTGAGGTGTCTAAACTGAGAGATTGCAAAGTCACTTGCCATCACAGCCTGCAACACAGGAAGGAAAGGATATGTTGTATCCAAACAGTTAAAGATAAGCTTCAAGAACTGCCAAGTAACTTCCCTACTGTTGAAATTTTAGGAATATTTATACATAGTGGCTATGGTTTTACCTTCCCTCAGATTTGAGCCCCTCCACACAACGTTTTACGCTAACACCCACCTCGGCCAAACACAGCACAGGCAGGAACGCGGCTGTCTTCACTGCTACCACACAACTGCGCAGAAATCATTGATGCTTATGCTGCTTGTTTCCTGGCAGGAAACAAGCCATCACATGAGTGACAGGGAGTTCAGGGACAGGCAGCAAGCTTGCTGGTTGGAGTCTGAACTCCATTCACCTTCTGAGTGTTCCTGGAAGAGTGCTGAGGCCTGGGTGTGAGGTCAGGCTGCAAACTCTTGCCTGTGCACAGTAATGGGCTGTGGAGCCACTGGGTCTTCAGGGTAAACTATTTAAAATGGAATCTAATGTCATTTGCAGCTGTCTTTGTATACACTACCTGCATGCCTTCTTGGCCTGATATCCCCACACCAGTGTCAGCCACCTGGATCATGCTGACATCATTGGCACCATCACCTACAGAAAAAATAAAAGAGGAGAAATAAAAACTAATTTTTCTTATTTGAAATGCAATCTAGCAGCAGCTTTGCTGGCTACCACATCACCATGAAGGTGGCAGGAAAAGACAAATACATAAAAGCATCACAGAGTTCAGGGAAAAAACATTTTTATGGCCAACAGTACAGCCCAGGGAAAAGCCTACAGAAAGCAGGGTTAGTAAGTGGAAGTCTTGACTGAACTGAGCTATACTCTCCAAAGGGATTTTAGTTTTTCTTTTTGTCAGAATTCAGTTGGTATGCTGGAATAGAAAATTTGGCTGTTTTAAATCCCTGCCAGTCATCTCCCTCTCCCTCCCTGTTTTGGGGGGCTGTGATGGAAAATGACAAGGAAAATCCTCTTACTTGCTCCTTTGGACATGTTACATAACACTGGGCCCGACTGGTGCTGTTCTAGTTGTTTTAGGCTACCATGAGTAACTTTAGGGACTAAATTTGCTAGTTCAGGAAACTAGCACCACCTTATTCCAGAAACAACCATGATTCAAGGAATTATCTTATTTGTAAAGTAAATTTTGTGACAGACAGCAAAAGTAAAGGAGAGAAGAAACTGGCTTCTACTTCTTTCCAGAGAAAAGAAGATAACCACAGGACTCACCTACAGCTAATGTTGTTGCCTTTAGCTTATTTTGCACCAGTCTGACCAGGACGCTCTTCTGCAGTGGTGTGGCTCGGCAGCAGACTACAGCCCGACATTTTTCTGTGAGTTCCAAGAAAATACTCTGTAGGCTGTCATGAAGGACATGCTCTAAAGTTCTACCATCAATAATTAGGCCTACAGTGAACCCTGGAGCTTGGGTGGAGGGACTTGCAGAGACATTCCCAAATTTCTGACTGGGTTTTTTTTTGGCAGAAGTATTCTTCTGGATGCTTTCTAAAATTTTGCTCATCACCAAGGCACAGGCATCCTAATTAAAGACAAGAGAAAGGCAAGTTATTAAATACTGTTTGAGTTCTGGCTCCCTTTTCAATTTATAAAATACTTATGGAGAAAAGGTCACTTAAATCCAGAAAGGCTCAGACATGAGGCTGAATAACCCTTTAAAATCACAAAGGAGGAAGTCTGTTGTTAATTAAAGGGCCTGTGATTTAACTTTGCTTAAATAGATTGGCTTGGGGTATTGTACTAGGAGAATGGAAAGAACTGAAGCAAATCAGAAAAATGTTCATAGACTAACAGAAAAAACAAATATTAAAGGTTCTATAGCATAGTTACAGAATGAATTATTGTAAGATCTGCTGGCCTACACCAGAATGGCAAATCTTGACACACCACAGATTTTCCTGTGGCAGGGAAAGGCCAGGGGAGCGGAGGGACCCACCAGGAGCTGGCAGCTCTCCCAGGAGGCGCTGATGAGGCCTGGGCCCTGCCAGAACAAAGGTAACCACCTCTCCATGCCTATAAAAAGCAGCCTGGGGTGCATCAGTGACCAGAGTGGGCAAACAGGACGCAGCTGCTTCCATGGAAGGATGCGCAGAAAGGTGCTGAAGCTCCCAGCTCGATCGGGCAGGGATGGTTTCCTCCCAACAGAAAGCCATGGCCTCCCTAAGCTCTGCACCCACCCTGGTAGGCAGAGCTGCCCAGAGCGAGCCCCGATGGGAACATGCAGCCAACCCAGGCACCAGGCTGTAGAGTGTGCCCGGCTCTGACACTGGTGCAGGGTGGCAGCAGGAGGAGTAGAAACTCCTCCACTTGGTGACAAGGGCTCTGGGAAGAGGTGAATAGGTTGAGGAATATCAGGGAGTGTGAGAAAGACAGACTACTGGAATCACACCCTACCTTCCCTGGGACAGGCCCAACATGCCTGAACACAAGACACAGGGGATTCCCTATTTGATCCTCCCTCCACCTGGCTGAACACAGTGACTCAAGGGACAGGGTGCAATGGCAACAGGTTCCTTCCCGGGGCAGCGGGCACGTCTCCTCTGTGACCACCTCACCTTGCCAGATGCTCTTGCATAATGAGTATGAAGCACTGCAAGTGGAACCAAACAATAACAAGGACGATGGTTCATCTAGCTTGGAGGTGTTGCTGATGTTAAGCTGGTCTGCTGTCAAAACTGCTTCCATAAAGAAAAGAGATGGTTAGTGTCATAGGAGACTCCCTTCTGGAGGGAACAGAAAGCCGAATAGCAGACCCAGTTCTCAGGGAAGTCTGCTGCCTCCCTGGGGCCTGGGTTAAAGATGTGAAGAGAAAGCTTCCTACCCTGGTATGGTCTCAGATTACTATCCATTATTGATTTTTCAGGTAGGTAGTGATGATGTTGTAACAAGAAGTCTGAGGGCAATCAAGAGAGATCAGGGCCTTGGGATGACTGGTTAAGGGATCAGGAGCACAAGTAGTGTTCTCCTCTATCCTTCCAGGCGAAGGGAATGACAAAGGAAGCAGCAGGAAGAGCCAGCAGATCAATACCTGGCTCTAAGCCTGGTGTCACCAGCAGAATTTTGGTGGGGTTTTTTTTGATCATGGGTTGGTTTACATGACACTAGGCCTGCTGGCAACAGAAGGGATACACCTGTCTCAAAGGGAGAACAGGATCTCTGCACAGGAGATAGAAGGGCTCACTGAGAGAGCTTTAAACTAGATTTGAAGAGTGAAGGGGACAAAACCAGGCTCCTTGGAGGAAAGCCTGTGGGCAGCACACCAGTATTTGAGGGGCAGTGTACTAGTGAGGTCCTTCAGTCTGCTGTCTCAGTGGAGGCAGAAGATGGAGATCCATGTGGCAGCAAAGATGCAAGAGTTATTGATGTGTCAGAAACCACGGAAGCACCTGAGAATGATCATGTATGAATCAAAGCTGCTCCCCTCAAAAAGGTGGTGGGATCAAAAGCCCAACTGAAGTGCATTAACACCAATGCGCGCAGCAAGGGCAACAAACAGGAGAAGCTGGAAGCCATTGTGCAGCAGGAAAACTATGACAGAGTTGCCATCACAGAAACATGGTGGGATGACTCACACAACTAGAATGCTGCAATGATGCACTGTACTCCTCAGTACAAGAAGGACAAGGTGCTGGAGTGTGTCCAAATAAGAGTAACAAAGCTGGTGAAGGGTCTAGAGCACAAGTTCTATGAGGAGCTGCTGAGGGAACTGGCGTTGTTTAGTCTGTAGAAAAGAAGGCTGAGGGGAGACCTTATCACTCTCTGCAACTACCTGAAAGGAGGTTGTAGCAAGGTGGGGGTCAGTCTCTTCTCCCAAGTAACAAGCGACAGGACAAGAAGAAACGGCCTCAAGTTGTACCTGGAGTGGTTTAGATTAGGCATTAGGAAAAACTTCTTCACTGGAAGGGTTGTCAAGCATTAGAACAGGCGGCCCAGGGAAGTGGTGGAGTCACCATCCCTGAAGGTATTTAAAATACATGTAGAAGTGGCACTTAGGGACATGGTTTAGTGGTGGACTTGGCAGTGTTAGGTTAACAGATGGACTCAATGAGCCTAAAGGTCTTTTCCTACCTAAACCATTCTATGGTTCTATAAATGCAGCTTTGATAGAAGCCTTTACTCTCTACATTTCTTTTCTCCAGCATGCAAAGCCAGACGTGCATTTCAAATTAGATTATAGGTGAGCTGCAATGAATTACTGAAGAACTGATCTTGTGGAATTTTTTACTGTGTCAGATTTGATATAAGATGTCCCAAAGATTCTTGAGATCAATATATGCAATGTGTTTGCTATACAGAAGAGAATACATATTCTTAAATCTTCTCATTATTTTACTTTGAAATGCACTAGTATCAAATCCTGTCTATTTTTCATTTCAAATCTCAGTTAGAGGGAGCCTTTTTTCCTGCAAAAGGGGCTCAGTTCTCACTGTTAAGTAAGACTCTTGTTCCCCAATAGGAAAAAGGAAGAAAAAAGTGTTGCCAAATTCAAACCCCAAACTTTACTCAAGCACAACTGGACTACTTTTTCACTTTATTTTCCCCACAGTTACCACTTGTCACACAATCTTTTATGAAAGATACAAATTAAATTTCTAAAGTAACATATAAGCAGAGAAAAAAAGAAAAATAAAATGTCCTAGAAAGATCCTCCAGTCCTTTAGAGAAGTCTCAGATTTCATGTCTCTGCTCTGAGGACCGACCTTTCACACGTTGGCTTTACCAGTTACCATTAGTAATTTCTCTCTTAAGAAACCCAAAATTGATAAAAATCAAATTTTAAAACCAGCTGGTTATAAGCATCCACAAGAAGACATAATGATTAAGTAGGATTAAACCTGCCACCCAAACCACCATCATTTTTAACCACTCTATCACATCACTCAATTACTGGGTGGTTAAGGAGAAGGTGGCTTTTCCTGATAAAATTGCTGGCAGATTAGTTTTCTTGAATAATGTGCAATGTACTTTAATGAAACAATTCTTTGTACATTTATGCAAGACAAGCAGGGCTGAGGGAACATGTTACATAAAGCAGCACAAAATTTAATTCAATAGAATTTGCATGACAATAATTCTTACATTGCTTATATTCTGTAACTCACAGCCCTTTGAAATCTCTAGTAATGTCTGAAGCATGTCAACCCTAACCTACCACAAAGAGAAATTATGCAGTCTATTCAATTAAAATTATTAATCATCTCTAAGGGACTTCATATAGAGAAACAGATGTTACATACATATAAAGGATTTAATATTTTACCCACAAGGAAGCAAACCATCAGTTTTTCCAGTATTTTCATCTTCCAAGAAATCATGCTCTCTTTGGTTGGTTTTATTTTTCTGTATTGCCCTGTGATACAGCCTGACTGAATTTTTCCACGGAGGAAAAAAATGGAAGAAAAGTGTAATTTTCCACTCACCCTACTCTGCGATTTGAGAGTGAAGATCCTGTCATCTGGTTCCAGCAGTTTACATGCATAGGCAATGTTGACAGCTGTCTCTCTCTTGTCACCCGTCAGCATCCATATTTTTATTCCCGCTTTCCGTAGTGCCTGTATTGTGTCTGGAACACCTTCCTGCAGGCGATCTTCAATGCCAGTGGCACCTTAATTTACACAAGCAGAAAGATTAGTGCTGCTGTATTTCCAAAACCAAAATTCTGCAAGAGAGCCAGGACAAGATGGTCCTCTCTGTGTATCCACATCCCAAAACAGACACACTACTGACATGCCTAGGAATTCTTCCCTTCCACATCTTTCCATCCCAGAGCCCATCACATGCGAGGCTGTTGACAGCCTTGAGGGCCTCCAGCTTCTCACAAGACCCTTTTAAGCCAAATTTTCTCATTCTCATGGTTGTTTCATTCCATAGTGGCCGTGGGACACAAATTCCCAGGCTTCTCACAACAAAAGGACTCCATTACTCCCATTCCCTCCTACTTTAGGCTACCCTAAAACTCCTTTCACATATCAACTTGATCCTTCAAGGCCTAGTTCTCTTTCTTACTCTCAACTCTGCTCCAGGCTGTATTCCCCATAGCTCTTGTCCCAAGCCCTCACCTTTTCCACACCAAAATCCCCTCTTCATCTATCATATTTTCACACACTACTGCAAAGACCTGCCATTCTTCATCAGGTTTCTCAACCACTCATTGCTGCAGTACCTCCTGTCTCAGGTCATTTCGATTCATAGCACTAAACTTCTGTGTTTTGCCCTTCCTCTTGCCCACACTGCACTGGACATAATCCCCCACAGGGAGGAAATACCTGCTCTAACACACACCCCTTAGCGGTTATAGAAAGGCTTTCAACAGAAAAATACTGAGACTTTAACAGAGAGACTCTCTTTTGTGGTGTGCGCAGCAGGCAGACTTGTGTCCCTAAAACCAGCTTAAAAAATCTTCTGTTCTGGTAACAATGAGGTAACAACATCAGCATAATGCACAACCCTCTCTGAACAGCTGCAGTGCCAGTGATTTACTACGGCACAGGACATTTTCATGGCTTTTTCATAATACAAATGGTACTAAATCATTGACCAGGAGACATGGTTTGCCTTTTGGGATTCTCAGGCTAAGAGAGATTGTCAGAAAGAAACTTACAGCTAGGTTCATTCTGAAAGACAAACAATAAAAAAATTCAAAGCAAAGTTTTCCCTCTTAGCATGTTCCTAGTGTGGGACTCTAGCCACCAACTTGTATATAAAGCACTGACTGACATATGGGGATGGGTAAGACCCAAAAGGTCAGGCGAAATTCTGATGCTACAGCAATTTCTTCAGTAAGTAGCTGCCAACAGGGCACAGAGCTCATGGCCCCTGGTCACTGGGAAGACGAAAACCTCCAGGTCCTTGTTCTGCACTCTGTCTGCATTTTGATGCAAGTTAACAAGAGAGGCAGGAAGGAAGACGCTGGGATCCATCTGATGCAAACTTCTTTGAAAGACACTGCCAGGCACTGAGGTAAGAGAGAAAAATGTTTCAATTTGGGTGCTCTACACACTTAACACTCCCCTTTTGAGGAACCTGATCACTTCATAATCCAACAGAAGCCAGTTTCAGCATGTATACTGCTGAGATCCAGATCTGTGCTTAGCTGAGTAATGCACATTAGGACTGCTCTTTCCAGAAAGAGCTTTCCATTCAAATAAAGGCTTGAGGCTTTTTATGTAGCCATATGGATTTCATACCTACCTATGCAGTGGACTACAAACCACTGCTGTCCTCCATGATTCTGGCAATACTGAGATAATTTGAATTTTTGCTTGTTGTTGAGGACAAAGTCTTCATTTCTCAGTCCTAAGAGGACAGTCAGAGTTACAGCTACAGCTACACCAGGTAATGTGTATTAAGAAAGCAAAGGAAGGCTCAGGGAAGCAGAATGAGAAGTGTTTTAAGAAGTTGTGATCTAGTCTGCAGATCACAATGTACATATGCCCCAGGCAGGGGTAACTAAGGTAGCAGAAATACTGAAAACACCCTGTCAGTATGAAGCCAGGTATGAACCCTTCTTGTCTCATTCTCAGGGCCAACCCATGTTGCTTACTGTCCCACTAGAGGCATAAGACAAAAAGATGCCTTGGCCTGCAGGACAACAGGTCACTGCAGCAATCAGGCTTCTCTCTGCTAACCCTAGTGCAAAAGGGTATCCGCAGAGCACATAATCTCCTAAAATTAGTACAGCTAGCAGCACTGCTCTGCTTCTCTCCAGAAGCTGAAGCCAGAATTCCTCTTAGTATAAAAGTTTATGTGACTTGTCCTGAGCAGATGTGGCATAAAACAAGGGAAGTAACACCTTCCACACAACAGTATCTGTCTGTCTTCAGCTTCTAGCATGAGTTGCCTTTACCACCAGTCAAATCTTTGTTCTCCACAGGTTATTTGCTGGGCAGTCCCCTAGAGCTATTATCCCAGACTGCCTGCAGTTTACCTTTTACACATCCACATAAAATGTTTTTCAGTTTGTTTTGTCCTCCCCATTTCTGCACAGCTGAATGACCATCAGAGGAATGGTTCCTGCAGAAACATGCCTGATTTCTCATCTCCATGTTATTATAGGAAGACACAGCACAAGCATACCTGCTGTGCCATGAATGCGACAGTGATGGAAAACATGCCCAGCAGTGGGATCCCCTGTGAATGTTTGTCCAGACAGGTCTGTGATTTTTTTTAATTACCATTTCATGTGCTTGCTATGATGACACCTAAAAGCTCTAGTGAGCCCAAGAAAGAAACCAAATAAAAACGAAACCAACAAACAGTAAAACTTTACCCTCTACAAACAACAGAAGAGCATTAGCTGTCTTCAGTGTGTCTTATACACTGTGTGTTTTAAAACACACAAGCTTACCAGCAAAATTATGAAAATTCAGGAGTGACGATAAATTCTAGGTATGTAGAAAGCTACATGTCACACAAATCAATGTTAGCACAGCTCTCTACAAGTAAATTCCAATGATGTACATCATAAGCAGTTTCCTGGGAGTTACAGCATTTTTTACCTACCAAGCAAAGTTAGTTCGGTCTCAAGCCTGATGGCAGATTCAAGCAGCAGTGCCTCCCTATTGTCAATACTGGTTTCCGCTAAAAAATGATGATTTAACCACTCTGCATATTCTGCATCACTCATCACCTATAGAGAGGGCGAAAACATATGGCAGGTATGTATATTGTATTTTCAAAGGTGCCTCAAATTGTCCTCACAGTTACTTCTGCTGTCCACATCTTGAACCCAGAAGCGCAGCAGCTCATTACTTACACACTCCAGCCCGTCTATGGATTTAGTATGAAGTTCATGCTGTTAGATCACTTTGCCAGGCTTCACAAGCCACGTTACCCACCTGCACCCTGCTGGTTCCTGAAGCTGTGTGACAGATTTCCATTTAGACAGAAGGTGGGCAGGTCAGCGAGTCTCCCTGCTGCTCTGCTCTTTAACTGCTGCACTGACACAGGCACAGAGCCACTGCACAGCTCTGTACAGCTTGATGCTTCTACAGCTACACAGCCTGTACTTTCACTTTGCATAAGGCTTTGTAAAGAAGTTTCTTGCCTGTTTCAATCCCTATGGAATTTTACTTCTGAACAGCTTTGAATTTAAAATGGAATCACTTAACTTTTGCATCCAGAGCTTGTAACACTGCAAACTGTTTGTGAAACCCAATAAAACAGGTCTGACTTAATTTGTTTTCCATGTCTGGAATTCCATCCAGAGTAAGTTTCACACAAGGAGACCCGCTCAGGACTCCTGAAGCAATATCAGGCAATCTGGAAACTCTTGCTTTTAGAATTAGGCTATTAAGCTGCTCGGCATCACAAACTGACAACTATGGAAAGTCAGGAATTGATTTGGGTCAACTTACAAATTCCTCCTGAAAAAATATAAGGATAAACAAGATGTGGCAATCTGTTTAGAAGTTGTGATGTCTGCTCCACTGGTGATACCATTCAGGTTGGCCACAGACTGTAAAAATTCTTTAAAATATGTATTAAAAGGAATACCTTCTTAGCAATACATAGAGTGCGCAGTCCTCTTCTGGCATAGTCATCCAAATGCTTCTGAGTTCTCTGTTTGATCTTCTTTTGTTCCATTTCCAAATTATTAGTATCTACTATCACACAAAAAGCAAAGAAAGCAAATTAAATATATTTTTTCTTAGGCTAAATTTAGTGGAAAATTTTTAAGGTCTAAATAAGTTTTAAGAATACCAAAATGTTAACAGATTTTACTTTAGCTATGAATGTATCCTCACGTTTGCACTATGTACTGTGTATAGGGAGCATGCAGCACACCAGGCTGTACAAGCAGTGAGGGGGAACCCACCTGGTGCTGATACATCTTTGGATGCCACTAGCATACCAAAATGTTTTTCTAAAACAAAGTTTTTTTTTTAAATGAACTGGGCCACAGACACCCAAGCAGCTTTACTGTCACTGGTCAAGTGGGAGAGAGCTAAAAGGGCAGTCACAGAAAAGCTTTTTTAAAAATAACTGTTAAAAAGTGGATCACTTTGACAGGCATTCAACTTGCTTAACTTTGGACATGTAGAAGTTAGTTTCCAAGTTTACTTTGAGAATCAAAGTAAGGAGAAGTACCTTCAGACATGAAACTACCCAGTTTCAAATCAGCAAGACAACTGATTTTAGAGGTACTATTTCTGCCCCATGGCCTACAGAGGCTTTTTGTATAGATGGCTAATGCTGGGTGAGTTAAAACCTACCCTTGGAATTGTAAAAGGTCCCTCATCCTCACTGACATCAGCCACAGAACTCATAGTTACTTACTATGAGTAAGTTACACCTGTCTTTTGAAGAAAGCAAGCCTTTAAAACAATTCCTTTATATTACTTTCCAAACCATTAAATAAACCACTTGAAACATCTTCTGAACTTAAATGTATTTATGTATTTATTTCTAACATACATAGATAATACTTTCTCTCTACTGCCTTCAGTTAAAAACCAATGACTGTTCACTGCAGTGTGTGAATAAATCATTGGTGCTAAAACAACATGGTGCACCCCTCCTGTGGCACATTAAAAAAGATTACCCTCCCCCTGAACAATAGGGCCCAGTAGAAGGCAATGCATAATTTGACAGGTATTATTAGTACACCTAGAAACACAGAAATAATCAGTAGTCAAGGGAAAAAAAACCCTCAAAAAGCACTGATAGGTGACATCTGCTACAGATACCTCTCTCCTCAGAGACACTAACATAGGTAAAGGCTAGAAAGTATCTGATTCTAATAAACACCTCTCACTGTGCAGCAGAAGCCTTCAAGAAGCAGAAGCATTCAAGCAGATGATCTTACTTCATAACTGGAAATACTTCAGTTGGCTCCAAAGCATCTGCTTAGACACCACTAAATCCTTCAAATAACAGCTGCTTCTCCCTTCTCAGTCTCCCCATCAACACAGCTGTATCTAGGTGACAAGCAATACTACCACCTTTCTGGGTTTCCTATAAAGAACTATCACAGGTAATAGTTCTGCTTGGTTACTTGTCTCTCCTCATGAATCAGGTCATCTCTTCAACTATACTGAAGAATGACAAAGGTGAGCAAAGAATTAAAAGTTCTACAGATACCTTCAGACACGGTTCTTAACAAATCCATCATGACTGAGTCTGCACCTTTTGTGTACACCACCACTTTGTTGGAGACTGGGTGCCGAACCACCACTGACATCCTCTTCCGCGCCGAATCAAAAGGCAGGATGTGCAAAAGCTGAAACGTTAAAGATCCCAGACCTGCAAAGTCCACAGTTACTTGATCTGGAGTCCTAGACCGTAAAACACATTTATAAGCTCTAGCAGCATGAACCAAGGCAGCTTCATCTGGACTCTCAGCTTCATAACATGGTTTAGATAAGGGAGACAATTCAATAGACGATGCAGCACTGTTGTGTTCACAGCCAGCAGCTACATTCACTGTATCTAGTTCTTGAGGCACTTGGGAATTTTCTGGGCTGTCAGTATTGTGAGGCTCAGAAGCCCTTTGAGCAGCTCCATCCAAAGCAGATGAAGCCAGTTTCATTCTGAAAATAGACAGTTTGCTTACAAAACTATTTGGGCTTTCAGACGATGACTCTTTTACAGTTGGAAGTGGAGAGGAACTTAGTCTCCGGACTGACAACCTCTGGAACATCTGTCTGATTTCCTCAAGTGATTTAATAGGCATCCTACCCAGTGAAGAGAGTCTCATCTGGAACAGAATAGTTAAAGAAAGCATTTATGTTAAAAATGCACCATACATTCAAAGAGAGACACTTTATGTTATACTACA
The DNA here is from genome assembly GCA_013401335.1 of Brachypteracias leptosomus. Taxonomy (NCBI): domain Eukaryota; kingdom Metazoa; phylum Chordata; class Aves; order Coraciiformes; family Brachypteraciidae; genus Brachypteracias; species Brachypteracias leptosomus. The sequence continues at coordinate 121,255 of VYZX01025947.1, forward strand.
AAGCATTTTTTCTTCATATTATTACATATATGAAACTTGATCTTCCACACTTTTGATGACATTCTATTTGAATAATCAGGGTAAGAGCATTTTCAGTTTCAATATTCTGTGAGTCTTCTGAGATTATTCTTACATTTCAGTCAACAATAACCTATTTGTATAGGTAACCTGAGCGTTAGGGTACTCTTAAAGGAAGCTATGCACATATCTGGAAAAAGATAACTAGAATATAGAAAAAAATCACAATTGCAATTTCATCTCAAAATTTGTCTTATAAAACTTAGGAACAGCCTATACACAGGAACAAAAATATTGAAGATAATTTTTTCTGCACCAGGAAAACATTACCAGAACTATATTACACATTAGCTCATCGCACTCGGTGGGTTTATAGTAATTCCCTTCTAACAGGACAAATCAATAGAGGAGAAAAGGATCACATTTTAAATTTCAGTTAATTGATTTTTTCCTTTTGTAATCAAACCAAAAGGAGCTCATTTATTTATGAATATGGCCAAATAGCCAAAAATAAGGCCTTACCTTCTGACGTGGTTGATTGGGGCCTGAAACTACAACAGTATTACAGATTGCCAGAGCAAGAAAGAAGTCAATGATGTACATTGTCTCCCAAGAAAACCTGCTGCTGGCTTCTTCTGACTCTTGATAGTAATGAGTAGAAATTTGACTGAACTTCTCCAGTAGCTGTGTGTCTGGTACAACGTCTGTTTCCTATTGATGAAATGAACAAAACTGTCCATTAGGATTTAAAATTAATCTCAGTCTCTGGAGGTTAAATCAGTTACAGATTAATAAAGTGCAGAAGCTCATACAACTTCCTTCCTGTCAGATGCTGAGTTGGTTATACTAGGAAACAGAAGAACACTGGTGTCTTCACTGTCCTGTGCTAACCCATTGAAAATGGCAAACTTCATGCCCAGTCAGATAAACAGTAGAGCTCTAAACTAGAGCCTTAGTCCATAGACACTTCAACAGAGATTAAATATGATGAATGCTATTTAGATGCTTTCAGATACAGAGGAAAGTTTTTACCTCTTGTAACCTCCAATATATATTGGTCATCTAGATATTTCCTA
>VYZX01025948.1:158-34072 GCA_013401335.1 Brachypteracias leptosomus
GGTAGGAGGAAAGAATTACTACCACCCCCAGGTGGCTGGGGCTGTTCATTGCGGGCATAATTAGGGAGTTTAGAAGTATACTCATCCTTCGCCAGGTCCTTCAATTTCTGGATCAGTTCCTTCAGTTGTCTGTCGCCAAAACCCAAGTTTTCTTCTCCCTGCTTTTCATCAGGCGATCCCGGTGTTGAAGGAGGGAGTGGATGATAAGAGACTGGAATCAGTGCTGGATTAATGGGAGGTGGAGGAAAATTTTCAGTCGACACGTCCTCCTCATCGTATTCGGATTCATCCTCGGATACCGAGCTTGATACTGGAAGTTTTTCCTTTTGTTCTTTTCCCGGCGCCTTCGCTGCACCTCCAGTTTTAGGTCGAACCGCCGCGTCTACTGCTATCGCCACTGAGACGGAAGCCGCTGCCACTCCAGCGCAGGGGTAAAGGCTGTAAACGCAACAGCAGCCGCCGCTCATTAGCTTTTCATTTCTCTGCTCTTCATTTCCCTTAATGTTTCTCGGATCAGCCGCCATAGGGTAGCCATCTTGGTAGCTTCTTCCGAACCACGGCTAACATCCTCCCAGAGGTGCTTGCCGACATCTTCCCATGTGCTCAGCTCACAAGCTGTTGCAACACTGAGGATCAGGCCTTTCTCTTTAGCCCACTGCAATAACCGCTTCAAGTCATTGCCATCATAAGATAGCCCTTTCTCAGAAAGGATATGTTGGAGGAGCTTAACCACTGCTTGCTCTTCTTTGGCAAGTGTGGACCCCATCACCCTCCCCCAACTGCTCGCATGATCAGAGCGAGATTCCACTTAGCACGCGTGTTTTTTCCAGCTGTCGGGGCAATGGCTGCTTTGGCTGGCTTTCCCGCTACCCTCTCCTTCCAGCTGTCTTCATATGCTTCTGCGAAGCAACAGCAAGAGGGTCCCTGTTCGGGCGCCACTTGCGGGAGATCAATGGACAACACGTACACGGACTAATGTAATTCAAGCATTGCTGTTTATTCGCCCGAATCTCACTCGTTATATACCCACCAGCGCTGACCATGTGTTGTAAGCACAACTCTGATTGGTACAACAAACTCTGCCAGGCGCTAAACAACATCTCCTGATTGGCCAGGCACTGCTGTCAAGGCGCCACCCTTAGTTCCACCTTCTGCCTCCTTTTTCTTGCTGCATCGCTGCCGCTGCACGTGCTGCACGTGGCCGTCCTTGTGTGACATTGCTGACACCACAGAGTCTGGATTGCTCACATGTCCATTCTCACAGAGATACCGCTCCACACTAGTACAATGCAGTGCCAGAAAAATAACTTTTTTGTTGAAAGATTAAGATTATGTTTCTATGCTATGTACAAGCTTCCTAATATACAGTTGCTCAAATTTAGTAGTGCTTTAATAAAACCTACAATCTGTTTAGTGGATTTTTATTGTGTTCTTCTTTTGAATGCTAGTTTCTTGTTTATTTTTACCCAATAATGTTATTAGCTTTGACTGAGTTACATAATATTTCTAACAAGTATAGGTGAGATGAGAATAAAGACACCCACTGTAACACAGCAGCTGTACAAGTAGTTTGTACCCATTATAAATTAAGCGCAATTGTTACATAGAAATACACAGTTAAAGATATCTGATTTGCATTGGCAGTGTAGTTTGCAGAAGCTATCAGCTGTATTTGTCTGGTAGTCAGTAACTTCTTCATTTAAGCCGTACAAGTAGTTTGTACCCATTATAAATTAAGCGCAATTGTTACATAGAAATACACAGTTAAAGATATCTGATTTGCATTGGCAGTGTAGTTTGCAGAAGCTATCAGCTGTATTTGTCTGGTAGTCAGTAACTTCTTCATTTAAGCCTCATCTGAAGGTTGAACATGATGGTGTCTATGACTTGAAAGAAATAAACCAAAGAATGAAATCCTAAGATTCATCTATCCACTTTTATGCACCCTGGTAGCCTTTGTTTTCAGAATTTGAAAACACGTATATATTAGAAAAAAAAAAAAAATAAAGGAGGGAAAGAGTAATACGTTGTTTTCAGCTCAACTCAGAAAGACAAAACTTGACCTCAAATTGATCTTGCTGCATATAAAATTAAAGGGACCACTATGTGGTAGAACATAGCTCAAAAAGAAAAGAAAAAAGAATGAAAAAATTAAGACATGAGCCAACAGGCATGAATCCTGGTCAAACAAGTGAAAGATGCACTTATCACTCCATTAAAGTATCATGCTGGAAATAGTGAAATAGAGTTGGAAGAATTTTTACCATTTTAGAATTTAGAAATCCATACAGCCTCCCCTATGCCAGCTTTTGATAGACATTCTTGCCATAAATAAAGAAGAAAAATCAATAATGAATCTAAAATGTCTTTCCTACTATCCTATATTTTCAAATTCAGTATTGCAGAAGATGAATAGAGACAAGTACTATAAATATGTAGGATATAATGTCAATAAAGTTTTTCATTAAAAAGAAATTGTATTGGGAAACCTAATATATATACATAAGAAGACCTGTCCACTTCTCCTCTCTTACTTGTAAGGGAATTGCCTAAAATATATTTATTAAACTACTACCAATTACTATGGAAAAGTCATGGAGGTCTAAGGAGATGCCGGAAAAAAAATTCAGTAACGATGTTTAAAGCACATAAATAACATAACAGGCAATTACTATCTATAAGTTTCAACTGAAAATCCTAGTAAAATAAATCGTCTACTTTTAAGAGAGAAAAATATGCTGGTACCAAAGATAGCAATGAAATCTTGATTGCTACACAAAAGAATAAATTTTGCCATTCAATAACTTATTTGATCAAATTAAGTAATCAATAAGTGAAGTGTAAATTAATGAATAAGATAGAGGATTGTACCCTAGATGTATACTTTCAAATCACAGTTCACTTCTGTGTGACAGAAGTTATTTAACCTTATAAATCAGTATCTACTCTATGTCCATTCTTATGGTTTTAGAACTTGTTATGTCCTTAACTTTCTGATGCTTAGTTAAGATAAAACCCATTAATGATTATAAGATGTCCAGATACAATTCTGACAAGAGCCATAAAAGTACCCAGAAAGGTAATTAGAAATAAATGCAATATAATGCATTAAAGTTGATTGTAACATAATACAGATAAATGTAAACATAATGCCTAACTACAGCCTAATGTTTAGTTTTGTCTCTATCTTTCTCTTTGAAATTAACTGAAAATTGTCTCGTGCAGCAAACATGAGTAAATACACCTTTGGCCCCTAAAAATTCAAAGTTCTCCATGAGGATAGGTTTGCTAATATATCAGTCTTGTTGGGAACAACAGGAAACAGGACAGGACTAAATTTTAATTAAACTCATCCCTGCTTCAGAACCTAAGCCAGTATGTGGAAATGCTTAGTTGTATCAAGTAGTCCCTTTGGTTCAAGACTACTTGTGTAAGATATAAAGTATTTGTTCAAGAATAAGATGAAATCAGGGACAAAATTATTAATGATATCAGGAGAAGAAATGAGAGGCACATTATCTCAACTGACATGCTTCATTCAAAGGTTTTCCTTGTATTAAAGGAGATCACACAGAGTGGAATGCAACTAAGGAATTTAAAAGTAAAATCAAGCATAAAAAAATGAATTCATCATAGGCAAATATAATCATACTTATTTGTCCTGCAAATATTTCTGTGTATGCTAGGCATCATAAGTGGTATATTTAATTTAATGGGTCATAGAACATGCATATAGGAATGTGGCCTATTTAGTACAGTAGAAAGGTATGTTTAAAATTTATTACTAAATGAGCTTTGAAAATTATGAAATTAAGATTAACTTGCAATGTCTTTATGTAATTCTAATGATACTTCAAAGAAATATTTGAAGCTCTTTTTCAATCTCAGACTAAATTAGTTCAGTTTAAAGCCTTCAGGTTTCCTCAGACCAGCTGACTATTCTACAGTGGAGAAAAATCCTTTCTTCCCTAAAAAAATGTTTCAAAAGACTGGTAAATAAAAATGAACAAGAAACCTGTTGAAAGAAATAACTTTAAATCTGTACTTTCGTTTTTGGGGGTGTTATTGAACACTTCGTCCAAAGCCAACTCTTTAATATTCTCAAAACTTTAAATAAGCAATAATAATAAATTCAGCATTAATCCTAAGTGGGTCTTCCTTATTACAGTGGTTGCCTACAAAAGGGGTCTATTGCTTATTCTGAGACCAATACTGTCTACTACAAAGAAATTAAAAGCAAGAGCAAGGTTGTCTGGGCTTCTTGCTTGTACTAGCAAAGCTCAGTTGCTGAGGATTGTTTGTTTAGTTGATTGCCTATGGTACAGGTGAAGCAGCACTTTAGCCTCAGCTTTTTATGTCCAGTTGTAGTTCAACAATGACATTATCAGATGCAAGCTGGTTTCCCACAGCTGAGTATCCATATGGCACTTCCCAGCATTTGAGGAATGCATCCTGTACAAGAGGCAGCATGTTGGGTCTGACAGTGAGTGTCCAGGACAGAAATTCTATCATCCTGAATTTCTGTACTGCAGCAGCATGGGCTTTAGTCCTTATGCTACCTGTGCTTTTCCATTATCTGCAATATGCCAGCTGCCTGCTGTCCCTGATAACAGAAAGCTGTCAGCATTCCTGACTCTGCTACATGGTTACAATAGTGGTCAGTCAAGGAGCTTTGTTGCACCTCATCTTATCTGTTGTGTAATTGAAGTAATATTATCATTGCATTGTACTCCCGAGTTGGAGATGAGTTGGAATGATAATTAATATCTTTAAAACCCTTCAGATCCTAGGAAGAAATTATATAATGTAAGCGTGAGTTGTTATTACTGCTTTTACTACAGATAGAGAGTTGTCTCTTTGTACTTCTAACAATATCACATCTTTGTTTTTAATTTAGCAACTTCTTAACCAGTCTGGTAAGCTTTATCTATATTTATTTTTTTTTTGAGTGGTTGGTCAACCTAAAAAAATGAAGTCTAGCTGAAGACATTAAATATGAAGAACTTTTAAAGCTCTTATTCATAACAAGATTTTCTGAAAAGAGGAGTCCCAGTGGACAGTAAATTGATCATGGGTATTGGCTCTCTTGCAGCAAAGGCCAGCAGCATTCCGGGGCTCCCTTAGGAGGCTTGTTGAGGGTGTTGACCCTTCCCCTCTATTCAGCACTGTTAAAGCCACATATAGAGTGCTGGGTCCAGTACTCAACTCCCCAGTACAAGAGAGATGAGAACATGCTGGAGCAAGTCCAGAGAATGGCCACAAAGTTTATAAAGGGACTCAGACACCTCACATGTGAGGGAAGACAAAGAGAGCTTGGACTGTTTAGCCTAGAAAAGAGATTTGTGGAGGATCTTATCAATATCTATAAATTCTTGTTGAGAGGAGTAAAAACATAGAGTCAAGTCTTCTCAGAGATTCTGTGACTTATATATGTATACACTGAAAATAGCAAGACTGCCTATGCAAAACTGTAATATCACCCATAGGCAATATCTTCATTTGTGCAAATTCTGTAACTCTGCGATATTAGCACAACACAGGCAGGCATGGTATAACCTGTTGACAAATCTATTTAGGCTGGAAATCACAAGATCTCCAGTCAGAATAGTAACATTGTGAAAACAGCTCCTTAATAAGAGAAGTGAGAACAATACCTGCAGATTTCAGGGAAAAAATTGATTAATATATGAAAAACATATTCTGGACTGTTGCCCATGAATACCCAACTTAACGCAGACAGCCCCATCTAGTCTTATTTGCACTGTATGAAAGCATTTTGTACATAATGTTATAGTTCTCTTTATCATGAACTTTGAGGGCAAGGACAAAAAATTAATCTCAGTTTTAGTTTGGGAACACAGATACAAACCCAGAATATACCTCACTTAGTTTTATGTATGCTGTAGAAATAAATGTAGACTGTGGAATATGTTTTTAGTTGATAATCACTCTATATTTTATATGTTGCTTCTTCTATCACTTAGTACATCACTTATCTAAAGTACAGCATTTAAGCATATGTATAATTTTGAAGATGTGAGTAATGCAAGTATTATGCGAGTAAATATGTTGTTATTTCAACCTATATTCCTAGAATTTCTTCTGCAAAACGATACTGATAAAACTCTTTGAAACTGGTAATTGTTTAAATAAACTAAGTATGGTTTTTTATGATCAGCATCCATTATAACCGTAATCTTCAGATATTTGAAAATAAAAAAAATAATTCAAATTGGATATTTTAAAATAATGCCATTTTAATGATAAAAAATATAATATAAATCACTTTTAAAATATTCTCTCTCCATGTGTAGCTGCCTGTCATGGAAACAAATTCCCAGGTGTCCCTAAAATGACAAAGAGATACATGACAAAGCCACACAGTTACTGAAATACATGGCTATCTTATAAATACACACAGATTAGCTGTTCTGATTTTCTTGCTTTCATCTTCCTTTTTTTCTGATTTTTCCAATATAACCATCAAAACTGTGTTTACCTTCCTTATCTCTCATATAGTTTACATAATTCAGTCTAATTCTCTTGGTTAAGACAAGGGTTTGTGTATGGGGATGGTGATGCTGTGTTTTATACAGGGCACAATCACATGTTCTATTATTTTTTTGACAGCTCTTGTGTTGGATTGAAATATCCAATGTTTCCAGATGCAAGTATGAGACCTACAAAAATGTACAAGTGTAGGTAGAGTAGATCATGAGGTCTACTGTGAGCTGTAAAACAGTTCAAATCCATGACAATACATAAAAGATATAATAAAACGCAGACAAACACAACAATTTTTGAGTTGAGGTTATAAAGCTATAGTAAAGCAGAAGATAAATAACATGTTTCTTTTCTAACAGTTAGCTACATACCTGAGGTATAACCATTCATCCCTAATTCCACTTACTGAAAATAAGTCATCATTCAACATTCTTATTTCACTCACAGATGAATAATTTACTCCTTTGTCTGAAATTGGGTACTGTTTTGACAAGGGAACAGTGGTACAAAACTGTTTGGTACCTCCAACTCATACGACAGCTGTTAAAAGTTCCTTATCCCCTGCCTTGTTTTGTCTGTAGGAAAGGACAATGAGCCATTGGCAGCATTCTGTTGTACAATGGGTTTTTTTGCTGTGGTAATCCTCAAATAGTCCATATTTGTCGATGTTAAAGAGAAATTTTTCACACATATTTTTTGTTTCATTGTGTACAGGTGTTAAAAAGAACTGCAATTAGTGATGGTCAGTTTACAGGCATAGGAGAATCTGAATTGCAAGCTGGATTTTAGAATGTTTAACTCTGTTTAATTCCATCACACAAACATTAAGCATCTTCTTCATTGTTGCTAATTAGATCTCCAAACACTCTACAAGGCAAAACAGACACGTGAGTGCAGAGAAAACACAAATATTGCATACTGGTTTTGTTTTCTCTTGTTCTGCTGTTCTCGATCTAAAGCAACAGATTAAAATGTTGATTCTTCTTTATACTAGTTTTGTGTTGAAGTTAACATCAAAAGTTTTTTTAAAAATATGGTAAATTAAATTACAGCAGAGAGAGCTTCTGCTTGACAAGTGCTGAGAAATTTTGGGGAAAGCTCAACATAGCTGAAACTACAAGGACTTGTAACCTGGAGTCAAGATCAAAAGTACATCAGGGCACTGAGAACAAAAACCATTTCCAGTTTGGTCCTAATGCTCAGGATGAGATATTTTCTTGTAAATGAATAATATTGTGCTTGATATATGACTTAACTATAATTTCTTTTTAAAGCAAATCTACAGGAGATGAATTAAGCTAATCTGTGTCACAAGAAAGAATGGCATTAGTGCAATGAATGCAATCATAGTGATTTCATACCAATCGTACCAATCAATATGGTGGCTACATGATTACTCCTATGGACACATTCCTGTCATGGTTCTTTTTGTCCATATTTTCATAATTATTGGAAAAAATATTGCTTATTTGTCATAATGATGGTAATAAAATAATGACGTTATTCTAATAAAAGTGAGACAAACCCATATTATCCATAATATATTCACCTTTTTCTGAGAGAAAGGGAGACTGTTAGCACTTTTCAAAGATGTCCTAACACATACAAGTGGTATCTAGGAAAAATACAGTACATGGAATATGACTCTACTACCCCAAAACTGAATGAAATCTAGATTGAGTAGATCACTCGCTCACTACAGTATTTTCAGAAACCTTCAATGTATTTAGAGTGCAATATTAACTAAAAGATCTATCTAACTTAAGGTGTACTTTATGGCCACCTTGACATTTTGGCTCTGAAAACTTTCATTAATATTAAGGTTCATTTCTAATGTGGAGACGTGGTCTGTCCTCAGAACTACTTACAAATAAAATTATTCCAGATAGTACACTAATTTAATATACTGAATTCAGTTATTGCAGTACAGAATATAAAGACACTCACTGAGATGTCTTATTTGACTTAGATAAACATGAATTAAATATCTGTTCTCAGAATAAATACAGGATTAATTGAATATACATAGACATAACTTTTATTTTCATTAAACACAGAGTAACCCCAGAAGTACTGGTAAAAGTATGAGTATTTTTCAAATTTCTTATGGAAATCAGTCATGAGGATGGGGCTTCATTGAATCTACACTGTTATCTTCACAATGCCCTCTTCTGAATCACCAAATGCAAGTAGCATTATCCATGAGTAACAACTGTGATCTGGCCATAAATATTGCAGTAGTGAAGAACAGCAGTTCACACCTGAGAGATTTTATTATATTTCAGATAAATTGCTTTATTTTTATCTAAGAGTTTTCACTGCAGAGTTAACTGCATTTCTTGCTTGTGTACTGCTGCTTCTCCCATAAGAGAGGGTTTCTATAAGTTCTTTTGAGGGAGGAAAGCATATACACAGCCTTGGTGACCTGACTCAATAGTACCATGTCACCAGACTGAAAATGCCTTTGACTTACATTGAAACTCAGTAACCTACATACTCAAAAGGAAACCTGAATTTGGGCCTTCTCTACGCATCATTTCCAATGTGACACTGGCATAAGGACAAGTTTGATATCTGACAGCAGGCTGAGTTGACACATGCATTACATGGCCCAGGTGCATGGACCTCAGCAGAGGGAACCTGAGCAGAGCAGGAACCATATTTTGTCCTTCAATACAGTAAGGAACTTTCAGCAAACCCACACCAGAACAGTTTACATCCACAACAGCAGTCAAAGCAAAGGTATGTGGTGACAGTCAGGGTCACACAGGAACACCTGAAAATGGCTTTCAAAACCTAATCTTATTTTCTTAATACCAGAGCTACTTTTATTAATGTTGTATAATTGAGATGGTATTATAAAAGTTTAGATGCTAATTAGTCTGCTGAAATTAACATCATTTCCAGGAATGTTTTATTGTAAGCTTTCTTAAAAAGATTTTTTTTTTCACATTTCAGATGAAAATAGCAAGAAAACTGCTATTTCTTTTTATCCCTCTCCTGATTTATAATATATATAATTATACATAAATTCCATATAATTTCAGTAATACATATATTTCACTCTTGTGAAATGCTCTTTTGGAAACACTTTCTTGTACTAAAAAAAAAAGTATTCTTGAAACATTGCTTCAGACAATGCAGATCTAATAGGGATGACCACTGGAGTTATTCACTACCAAATGTCATGCTTTCTTTCTGCATCCAGTCAGGACAGTTGTATAACTGGTTTATTTCACCTACTTATGCCATTTCAGAATCAGACTTCTTGTCTGTCTTAATCTGTACCACAAGCTGTCCCCTTCTAAGTAGTAACTATCAATGGTGTGTTTTATTAAGGGGCCATCTTGAGGTTCAACCCTGCAGACTGCCTAGACTATTGAAATTTCCTTTTTCCTTAATGTATTGATTGACATGTATGAGGTTAAACATATTTTAGTGCTTTGGAATTAGAGGATCCTGTACCAATGAGGACTGAGTATCTATGCTAGACTGAGGAGAGATAGATGTGACAAATACCTCTTTGCTATCCTTTCCTTTGTGCAAGAGAGACACACTGAAATTTAGGAGAACAGAAGCTCTTCATTAGATGGTTTAGTTCTTCCATACTAACTGAAGGAAAAGAAGACAGAGAAGCAGCAGGAGTACTTCTAGAATTGCAGGTTTATGTGATATATTGGCACTTTGCTTACAGTAATTAAAGTACAATGGGCACAAGGAATGAAGCCTGGAGGGGAGAGATGTGTGAAGGGGAAGTGGACCTAGATGTTTTAGAAAGTCATAGAGGAAAGTCCCCAACTCTGCCAAGGGACAGACAGATTTTTTAATTTTTTTTTTTTTTTTTCAGAACTTACAGGTATTTTGAACACAAATTTGAACACTTGAGTTAGAACAGTTAAACTGATACAGACAAGAGAAAGAACAAATTGTATAAGGTTATATGAGCATAGTTTATCTTGCTTCCCATCTGGGAATAATTATACCAGTTTCTATCTAATCAAATTTATCAACATTAACATTATTATACCTGTCCAACTAAAAAGATTCAAGTTCTTGCATTTCAGAATCATCCAACTCTTCCAGCTGAATATATTTAACAGAACACACTACTTCACAACCAGGGAGGACAAGGGGCACAATAAGTCACCTAAAATATGATAATTCAAGAAGTGGCAGTAAATCTGACCAATTTCACATATTTAATTATATCTTTAAAGTGACATAAGTGTATAATTAGATTGCTCACTTCTGATATATATAGGTACTTACAGTACTCTTTATAAATATTCATATGTAATATTGTGTGACAAACCACAGGTGAGAGAAAATGATTGGCAGGTGTGAAAAAAAGTGCCAGTTTTAGAAATATAAAAGATGACCCAAAAACTCCAAAGAACTAGACACAAGTAGTGAACAGACAAAACTGCCATTAAAAGCAAAGCAAAGCAAACAGAGCAGAGAAACCCTTGAAACCAAGAAAAGACAGATACAAGCGTAAATAGAGAAGACTGAAGATTAAGAAGTTAGGTCTTAATCTACTCTTTGTCAAGCAAAAGGAATAATTCTCCAAGTAAACAAGTAAACTGAAATTCAAACCAAGTAAACCTATGATATAATTCCAGTTTTTCAAAGTGCAAACTGTAAAGCAATATACTTAAACAAAGCATATGTATCCACTACAGTTAAGTCTAAGTATTTTTGCCTATTTATAGAGAAAAATGTATACATGTATACAAAATCTGTAGAAGTCTGAAAACTTTTCCAGGACATCCACAAATCCGATTTTTCACAGCTGTAGATAACATTCCATTTGCATGACAAGAAATCAATTTCTAGCAACCAAGCAACTGTGAGAGCTGCCTTATTCAAAGTGTTACTCTACAAAAATACTCAAATGTCACCTGGTTCAAATATTACACTTATCAAACACTGAATACCAGGGTTATTTGTTAACAAGATAGTGACCTGGTGTTAATGTGTAATGAGAAGCCTTTCTGTGAAAGTTGGGGTAACTTGTGGACACCCAGCTGCCTGTCAGCTTCAGAGAACATGACAGTGCCTGCAGAAAATAGTGTGTTGGCCCCCTCCAGTGTCACAACAAACTGAGTCAGCATGTCAAATCAACATCCCTGCTAGTGACTCACCATTTTACATTACTTTGATCCTATGGTTCCACCGCAGCAGATAAAAATACTCTTCAGCAGCAGCTAGACTTAAAGAAATAAAAAATCCATGTTAAAAATATTAGACAACACTCAGGGGTCAGTCCATGCTTAAGGAAGGAATGTAACAAGTAATTATGCTTCAGGGAACAGATTTAAATGATAAGCTGGTGTGGTGGGTTTACCTTGGCTGGGTGCCCGGTGCCCACCCCTAGTCCCTCTATCACTCCCCCCGCCCCNAAATGACATTCAAGATCTGGCCAGGATTTGAGTAACTCTCTCTTCTCTTTTCCTTTTTTGTTTCTATTTTGCAGGGAAACATTTTCTCTATATTTGAAAAGTTTTTTACAAGACTTTTTGTTAAACTTAATAGAATCAATTCATTTAAGCTTTCTACATATATTAACTGTTCTACATACTTCTACTGCCATTTTCCCCTGTACAATGAACAAAATATTAAATTATGAAGAAAGCAGTGCAAATCTTTGTGAAGTGACAAGAACAACACATTACCAAAGCACTTTCCTCCTAATCTCAGTCCCAATAAACTCATTTCATATAGTGAAAAAACAATTGAGGTTACTTTAGAATAACATGCTGCTTCTTGGACCTTGCTGAGAAGGGTATGATTATGAACTTCAGGCGACAGAACCTGCCTCAGTAAGCTGGAATTCCTTCCCTGAGTTTAGTACACCAAGGCAAATGTGTTCTTTCTCACTTAGTTTTCTCTGAAATTCTTGCCACAGACTCAGAAATAATGCTTATGGGAGACTGCAAACGGGACCTTACATTGTCTTAAATAAAATACATATCACTTATTCAAGGCTGGGAAAACCGGAGAGTTTTCCCATTGCTATTGAAAGAGCTGGCAGAGTTGAACACCTTTTTATAGTATCCTTCTCTATAGCTGTTGTTACTCTAACTAGCAGTGCTAGCTAGAGTTTGCACTTCTGGAAGTCAAGAGTCACCCGAACTCAACTGGTTGCACAACACAGTTTGACAAATGATCTAGGACAATTCCTACCACTCTGTGTAATCTAGAACATTTTCCAGCACTGGGAAAACCTGGCCAGCACGTGCAAAGCAGTAACTGCAGAAAATAAGATATAGCTTCCCAAAGTCCTCGTAGCACATCTACAGACTCACAGTAGATTTTGAGGGGAGAAATTTCTTTAAAAAGCTCAAATGTATAGTGAAAGATTGGAAAAGATTATTTTCAAGACATAACACACTGGTGCAGCTTCAGTAATAAGTCATCCAATAAACTTTTACCAGAATAAAGACTGTAAAGTTTTGAGGATTTTCACTTAAGCTTACACTCAAGTTTCTTGCCTTGCAATAGGCCATGAATCCCAGATGTCAGCCTCATTCCAGAGTGAAGAAAAATATGGAGACTCTTTCCAGAAAGTCCTCCTCTCCGCTTGGTGTAATTACATTAATGTAGACACCTAAGCCACCAGCAAGACCCTTTATCTCTTCTGTTCACTTGTTCTGACATACTATAATTATGTCTTGGTTTTTTGGTTGCAAATTCAATACAGATGTTGGGATGACTTTTGTGATTGTTGCTGTGTTACAATTGCATATGAAGGTCCTAAAACTGAAGCCAAGTCCGAACTTCAAAAATGTCAGGCTTTGTTGGCTTTGTTTCAGCTATATTGGTGGGTGCCCAAAGGATTATGTTCAAGTGACAAAGATTCAATCTCTCTTCCAATGTTATCTTGGATTTTGGCAAAGGCCCTCCCCCAGGCTGATATTTCCTCTAGATTTGTATGGGGTTCTCGCTGGATTTTAAAGAAGGCCATAAGGCGTAGAGAACACAAAGCATTCATCTGATATGGAGTTTCCCCTCAAAAGATTTTGAATGAGGAGGATGGCAGGAAATAACTAAAAAATCCTACCAGTCTGTAGGAAACAGGGTTTATACTTTACTAAAATGTTGGCAGGCTTTCATTGATTGAATGATAGACTAGTTTTGCAATGCCCTTTGACTTGTTGCAGCCACATGGTTATCACCACTACAGGCAAAAAAACCCACTGGGTTCTGACAAATATTCATAATTGGCTGACATCTGCTGGCTGCAGCTGTGCTTTGGCTTTGCGATTCCACCACTAACTCCATCATATGTCAGAGAACACACTTTCATGACATATTTATATATGTTTATATTTATATTTATGACAGTTATGTAAGGTATAGAGTTCTTCAGGGAAAGGTAAAATGCTATTACTTTTCTTAATAAGTGTTTTAAATTTATAAAAATACCCCTCCAAACTAATTCTAGCTTTATAAAATCATATAATTGGCTTTATATTTTCTCATTATCCAGTAACTAGTGATTTTTAAAAAGACACTAACAATTTAAGGGAACTATAAAGCACAGACTGAATATAGAAATAGGTATCTTGGCAGAAATGCGCAACTTCTTTAGCTCTTGAACTGATTAATTGGCAATCAACTATCTAATAAAACCATGTTATGTTCAATAATATAAAAAAAGTTCTACACAGAAATGTAAAGAGTAGGGAAAAATTCCTGAAGGGAATCAAATAGTATTTTAAGAGAGGAGTTTTTTAACAGTCTGCTTTATTTTGATTGATTTATTATTATACTCATATCCTTCAATATTATCTATGTTCCTGTGGTAAGTAAGAATGTGCAGTATGTTACATAACTGATTAAATCCATTAAAACATTACAGAATAGCACTATTTTAGTATATTAATTTCAATAGGTTAGTTGCATTAATGGTGCTTTGACTTTGATTTTTTTTGCCAACGTCTCCCCAACGACCCATTCACAAAATGCATTGAGACATCATCCTAATGAAAAATCTTGCAAACAATAGGAACACATATCTGATTTAATTCATGAATATTGCAACTATTGCAAAAGATAAAATGAAGACCTTACCTTATGCCTTTAGAATACTTTTACTATATTTATTACGGCTATTATTCACTGATGGGCTGCTATTATTCAGTGATAGTTAACATGATTTAAGATAATTTCCATTCTTAATAGCATTTCCTAAAAGAACCATTATTACTATTAACATCTTAAATAATACTTGGCCAATGCAGTTCTGTTAAGTGAAAAGCTAAAAGAAGTTGATAAAGGAGCGCTTTGAATGTTTTACAGTTTAAAACATTCTGTAAGGTATATATATATTGATACCTGACATCGAACCACCTTTTAAAAAGCAGCAAAACTGATAACTTGTAAAAAAATTTTTAAAAATCTGAAATATAGAATCTTGTGTTGATTATGCAATACTTGCATAATTAAGCATACAGTTAACCTTGGCACATTACAATGCTAATAATTTAATTTTATCTGCCTGAGTTTTGTCTGTAGTTTCCTACCCTGTAGTAGTTTAATGATAGTATGGTCTAGGCTACATTCCACCAGTGGCTAATTACAAGGACATAAGAAACAGATTTCACAGGGATGATGACTGCATCTGGTCCAAGCAGCAGGATTGTTCATTCGCAAAGTCCATTTTACAGCACAGAGGCTTTAGTCAATAAAACACAATGGAACCTTTTAACTGGAAAGATGCACTGCAAGAATAGAAAGGTGTAATATAATACCAGGATTAACTTCACCTTCTTTATCCTTTTCTTTGGCATTCATGGAGAAGAATTATAATAGATATCCAATGTGATTTATTATAGTCTATGATCATGGACAGACATCAACCTCAGGCTTCAGTCACTGCCTTTTTGTATTATTCTTATACAAGATGCATGGAAAAAAATGCTACTTGTGCTGTATACAAAGGTCTGCCAATCCTCACGCATGCAGTAAGATGCTCTTTCTGTCAGCCCTGCCTTTTCACATCCCCAATATATGCTTCCTGCACCCTGCATCCCTCCTGCTCCATGATCCCTTGCACCATAAGCAAGAGACTGGTAACTTCCTGGATGGTGACGTCTAGTACACAGTCAATGAGAGGTAAAAAAGAGACAGTGAGGCTGTTTTGCATCTCACAAACCATGCTCTCCTCCGCAGCAGAGATGGACCACAGATCCCACAGCATGGATGAGTCTCCTCTGAAACAAGTGTGCACTGTTGGGTGAGCCTCAGCCACAGAGAAGCTGCTAGCTCTCAGAGTCCTTCAAAAACCCCAGCACTGTTGCAGATATTGATGATTTTGCAGATTTTGTCACTCATTGTACATTTCACAACTGTATATTTTGATTACACACAGTAACCACAGAAATCAAGGCATGGAACTACTACTTCCCTTAGGCAGGTAGCCAGTGAAACCTCTCAGTCTCAAAGACTAGGACTACAGTAATGAAGAAACCAGCCCAAGCCATGTTTGCACCCATCCATCCTCCCCAGACTTGATAGGCTAAGCAGAGTGACCCTGGTCAACACCAGCAATCATCCTCCCAGGCTTCCTGGGCTGGTGACATGCCAAGAACCACTTCTAAAGGATATCTGGCCACTGTCACCCTGTGAAGAAATGAAAGATTTTGACTGTATAGACATAAGTTCTGGTGTGCCTCTTTGCCCCAGGACCAGAGCCTGGTTCCCAGCCTGCAGGAGGTGTGTCCTGCTTTTCAATCACAAACCCACTCTTCTGCCAGGTAGAGTATGACTAAAAGCCAGCAAGAACTATTAAAATATTTATTCTGCTGTAAAATTTAAGCCATTTTAGGATTCCATTGTTCCTTTCAAATGCAGAGTTCCACATGAGTTGTGTTCTGCTCCATTTCCACAGGCAAGCAATGTTAATCCTGCTTCATCTATGAGACAGCAGCCTGTGCTTCATGTGCCTTTCAGTGCTGCTCTCCACAGATATCAGAAAGCAAACTTGTCTGCCTCTTTCTGTCCCCCCATTTTTGGCAGTATGATTTCCATTAGCAACACATGGGAGAATTGAAATTAAATCCTACTGGTAAACAGCTGGATCAGAAAATACCCTTCTTAATATGGTCTGGCACACCCAGAAAACTGTCAGGTTTTTACCAAAAATTCAAATACAGTATAGTTTGTCCCTAACTGAAATTAAATGGACACATTTACTGTTCCAAATCTTCCAGGAGATGTGGATGTGCAAGCAATTGAAATAACAACAAAAGTTGACAAACATGAAGTACTCAGGCCTGAGGTGTGCTGCAGATGATTATTGCTATCAAAGAACATTGAATGTATGTCCTTTGGCTAATTCTACAGACAACAGTCAAAGCCAAAGCAGGTGATGTTTGACACTTGGATGGAAGGAGAGAAGGGAAGAAAGCCACAATGTTATTCTTTCAAATCCAGAACAAAATTAGAACTAAGGTTCTTGCAGAAAGCTTAAAAAACTCCATTTCAGGCTGAGAGGTATGTGCTGAGAATTCCTGTGCTTTTTAACAGTTCTTGCTCAAATAAGGAACCAGCACCAAGAATCAAGATAAAGATAACTCAAGAACTGATCCTGTTGAGCAGACACTCAAATACTTGCAAAAAGAAATCAGATTAATCAGGGGAAATGGCCTAAGACTTGATAGAACAGGGTGTAAAACAGACATAGCGTGTCATCAATCAGAATATATCTTTTTAATAATTATTGCAAACAGGTTATATGATAGATGCAAAGACAGAAAAATCCACAGTCACCTGAGACAACATGTGTGTTCAGGTGCAGTCTCTTCCAGGACAGTTTGAATGCAACTCCATTTCAGGTTGAGAGGCATGTGCTGAGAATTCCTGTGCTTTATAACAGCTCTTGTCAAAACACAGTAGCATCTCAGAAGCAGCCTTCCCACTCTTCCTTAGCAGGATATATTTTACATTAATATTGAAAAATCATATCACATGACAACTGCAACACTGTCAAGAGCAAATAAGAAGACTAACACAGCAGAGAAAATGCATTATACTCTCATATTTATATATATTTGTTCACTTGCTTTCTCTGCATATGACCTAGCTACCAACAAATACATCAAGAATAGTTCATGATGAACTGAGAGTGTCCTTTCCTCATCACAAAGAATTGAAAATACTGGTCATTTTCCCTTCATTATGAACATTATATTTAACTTCTATAGCCTAGATAAAATTACATTCTAGTTAAAGGCCACACTGAGTCTACCAGAAATCCTTTCCTTTAAAATTTTCTTTAAATTTTGACACTTAAACTAGAAAAAAGTTTGATAATTTTTAGTAATAAAATGTTTTAAATTCTCAATTCAAGCTTATTTTTCTGGAATACTGAAGGTTAGAAGTTTATTTCTTTTCTTGCAAAAAGAGGTTTTCATTTGCTAGTTAAGATTGATCACATTTAGGAATGCAGTACATGGTCACATAAATAAATGACAGTTACTACCAATGTATACAATAAAAATAGTGGAAGAAATTAAACTTGAAAGTAATTTGCCCAAACATATTTATTCATAAAATGAGAAAAATATATTTTTTTTTTAGAATAACCTTCCAAGTACTCTAGACATACTTCTGGATGGATTTATTAGAAGATTGTCTATTAGTATAAACAAGTAGTAGTAGTAGGTGTCATTGCTTTTTTCCTAAAATGTTGGTGATTGACTTGAGAGCTGAGGTCACTATCTTGCCATCAACTCATGTTTTCTAGACAGATGGTAACTACAGATATTCATGGGATGAAACAAGGCACTGATGTAAGGCATAATGAATGTGTGACAGGAATGAAAGTTGGTGCCAAGAAAATTTACTAGATATAGTTCTACGATGGTTTCTCTGGGGAAAATAAATTGTCTAAGTAGTTTGAGGGGAGACTTTGCTTTAAATCTCATCAAAATCCAAGATGGGGTGGCCAAAAGAGTGTGTGCTTCATTTTAGCTGCTGGGGGAGTTTTCTGCTCAGGCAGCTTCAGAAACCAGGACAAGCTTAATATAACAGTATAATAATATATTCCTGTTTGAATGCAACGACCCCTCATAATCCACTGCTTTAGGGGCTCCTCCACATGCAGTGAACTGTCGGACTGGGGCCAGGGGCTGAGAATAAGTGAATTTAAGGGCTGCTGTTCAACAGAATGGCTTTACTTTACCTAGCAAAGCTATTGGTTAGCTTTCCTTTCTAACCTGTCTCGGTCTTACTTAGTCTATATGTGTACTGAGGAGTAGCTTCCATGTTGTAAGCACATCTTATCACTACTATCCCCTGGAGCTTCCCTTAGACTCCTCTATATAAAATCACTATCACTGCTGTAAACCCAGATGAAGTCTAACATGCCAAACTTCAAAGCAACCAGGGAGTTGAGCCTTAGGCCTAAAAAACTCAAGCACTTAAAATAAAGGTTAATTTAGTGCCAGAAAAACCTAATTCTGACTAATTTATTTTAGTTTAATGCATGCCTGGAGGCTAAGCCCAGAGCTGAAGGTGGCATAACATCTGAGGCTCACCCCTTCCTTGCTTTTGTCTTGCGTCAGGGAGTCAGTAAGTTACTACTTGCACTTCAAAGACTGAAAGTCACCTTACCCCTTAGGCCACGGAACAGGGGGGCTATGGATGCAAGTAAGGCTTTCCTCATTCTTCTTGACTCTTCACAGCCAACTTGACCCTAGTAAGAAATGCCTTGAGAGCATCAAGATCCAAGAGAATGTACTAGCCAAACAGTTGTCAATAGGTTACAGTGGCAAAGAGGCCTTCGAGTTATTTCTTTTTTTCTGACTTTACTTACTTCTGGCACAGCAATAATATGGCAGCATATGCTGGCATATGCTGGGCGGGCAGCATACACTTAGTGGCAACAATCTAATGCAAACAGCATGATTGGAAAACAAAAGAATTTAGGATTCAGTGTATT
This sequence comes from Brachypteracias leptosomus, assembly GCA_013401335.1. Classification (NCBI taxonomy): domain Eukaryota; kingdom Metazoa; phylum Chordata; class Aves; order Coraciiformes; family Brachypteraciidae; genus Brachypteracias; species Brachypteracias leptosomus. Next base: position 19,612 of record VYZX01025948.1, read on the forward strand.
TGAAGTATTTTGTCTGTTGATGTTGTGGTTTAAGGTTTGGGGAAGGGGAGAGACAGGTGGAGCGGCTATTCCACTCCCCTTCCTGCCACACTCTATAAAAGGACACAGGAAGTTCCGCTCGCCCCCTCCTCACTGGGATTGTTGCTGTCTCCGGACGGCTCTGTGGCTGCTACAACTCCACGTGGCTCAGAAGAAATCCAGTGGCATCCAAGGATCAGTGTTGTATATATTTGTATATATACCTTCCCTTGTTACCTCTGTATATTTCCCTTCCTCTGATATCCCTTTTGTTACTCCCTGTTAAAAGTTGTGATCTTAATTTTCCAACTTTGTGTGAGGCCTTTCTTCCTCCCCTGGGAGGGAAGAGTGGAGGGGCAAGAGGGGTGAAACTAATTCTGCTCTGTGGGAGTTGCCCTGAGCCCTAAACGGAGACAGTTGACCAATGATAAAAGGAATAATAGTTTATTATGAAACAAGTCTCATTGCCCAAATGATTTTGAAGACCAATTTGAAATCTGAAACAATATATGTTTATATTGTCAGTTATTTAACATGGATTTAGAACCTTTGCAGAATTTTTAGGAAATGCAAGGGAAAGGATATAGTGGTACCAAGACCTTATCATAATTTAGTGAATTTCTGTCCTTGCTTTGATTTCTGTGTTGACCTTCAAACATCTTTTATCACACTATATCCATAAGTTTGTGTTATTATCTTCTCTTGGTCTAATTACCTGGATGATTCTATACTGTTCCCTACAGGGAAATATACTGCTGAAGTTTGGATTTTTAAATACTAATTAAAAAATTCATTAGTGTGTGAATTAATTTCCACTCTGTATTTTCCTCTCCCTCTTGATAGCCATCAGAATCCGATAGCAACATAGTTGTTGCCATACTTTAATTATACTTGTAGGATTCCTTTATCCACTTGTGGTATAGGGAAATAAACTTTGTTACACTCAGTCTAAATGCAGAGCCATGTAAACTGTAGATCAAATAGGTTTAAATATAAATAAAATTTCTTTGTGTTGTATAAAGAGTTCAACTGTGTTTCTAACATTTCATTATGTTAGAATGGTATGTAGAACAATATTTTAAACTATCCTTCTTAAAAGTGTGCTTGGACAATATATTGAAGGCTGGGTTCATAAATCTTATTTGTTGTGATAAGTTGTATACCAATGCACTGCAAACACATATCGAACCACTTCTAGTTTCTTACTTGAGGCTGGTGTTCATTCAAGTCTTACATGGCTTATACACACATAGTTTCCTGAAAGTAACTTTAAGTTTGTGGGTACATTAGTGGTAGCTTTTTGTTCCTATAATTGATTTGTGCAAGCTAGTGTTCAGTGACTGAACTAATTGGCCAGGTTTTAATGACATAGGATTCAGATTTGTTATGGAAAAATATAGGTATGGCATGACTGCTGTAAAAGCAAGATCCAGAGAGAAACTATTTTGTAAAGTCATATAAAAGTATTGTAAAAACACAATGGAAGCATCCATGCCTGTTGAGCCTCAGAAACACCAATAACTCCTATTGGTTCCTGAGGAACACCTCTTCATGATATTCTTCTAAATGCTGTTAAATACAAAATCAAGCATCTAATCAGCTATGCATTCATCTTCCACTCTGCAAAGTTTCATTCATTTATTTTTGTTTTGTCTTTTATTTTTCCTGTTACAAAATTGAATTTAAAAAAAGCATCAGAAGAGATTTTTTGTTCTGTAATTCATTAAGATCTTGTCAAACTGACCTCTATCAGTCTCTATTAAATCTAAGAGAAAAAAAAAAAGTGTCTTTTTAGATTAGGTACTCATTTATCATGAAAAAAGATACAAATGGCTGTCATAACTCTTGTTCCACTAAGGCTAAAGCATTTTCAACTACAGTCTTATACACTGCAGAAAAGAAAAGTTCTTCAAAACACACCTAGGATGATAGAGTCATATTGATACAACTACGAAGTCTAGCAGTAGTAACTCAAGTCCATCTGGGCTGGTATCGTTCCTCAGTTTGACGGGATGAAAGTGTGGAATTGCTACTGCTATTGCTTTTTCTTACCATGACTCCTGTTTCTTGAATTGCTTTGTGCACACTTACAGAGCCTTAGTAGGAGAGGTTCAAGCTGCAGATCCATTGCCCAAAAGTATAAACCAAAGATATGGTTCTCTGACTGTGAAGAACTAGAGCCTGGAGTTTAACATTCCAGATGACTACTTAATTTGCCAGGATATTATAGGCACATAATTACAAGAGGGGTTCCAGGCTGCAAATCTCAGTGCAAATCTCAAGGGAAAAGGGTTCCAGCCACATCCCTTTTCTTCTGACTCCTCCTGTGGGCAGTTTAGGCATATCTTTGCCATTGCCACCTTTTCAAGTGCTGTCTGAGTTTCCTTTGGACATCCCTAGCTCTCTCTGTGAGACATGTAAAGAATTTATAGAAATAATTTGCATTTTAGGTTTGAAGCAACCTAGATGAGAAGTTATCTAAATGTTTTAATGTTATGTGTGATAATATTAAATATCAGCATTCCCAAGTTCCTTTGTACAACTGAAAATATATCCCTTTATAGTTGTGCTTCAACTCTCCCAAACAGACTACTTTTTATCAGAATTAAGTAGCTCTAAAGTGTTTCTGTTTTTTTCAGAATCTGTACTAACACTTTCCAAAAGCAGGTTGCAATAATTTCAGTTATTTGACCACAAATTCAGAAATATCAAGATTGTTGTTCATTTCTGAAAATCCAGAGATATATGTGTGTATATATATACACATCTGTACATAAACATTCCCTGGTAGACACAAATATAACTTCACATATCTAATTGACTCTTCCTAGCAAATAAAACATTCAATGATTTTTAATGCCAATTCATATCATTCAGAAGACCACGAGGAAACATAATGAAGGATCAACAATCTGATCTTGTATACTCATATTCACAAGCTTCAAAATTAAGGTTTTAAAGGAGCAGGCTGACAATGATATTCCTTCTTCTGCTGTCTCTAAAGTACAGAAAAAAACCTAATTGTAAGGGCACATTTCCATTTATTCATATCGAGTAACATTCCCACTATCGCATACAAGATATACAATCTCCTCCCTATGCTGAGCACAAACTGGTATAGTTCAGTAATGAATGTATGCAAGTCTAAAGAGATGATTTCAGCTGGTTGTTATCTAGCTGGGTTGGAGTTTAGATAGGGAGGCACAAAAGTCAAAAGAGACAAGCAGCATAGGTGGCCTGCGGATAAAAAGGTTCATTCTTCTGTGCAATCAATCACCTTCAGGGGCAGAGAGTTTGTTTCATGAGCAGAGAAAACAAATACATTTATGACTGAGAGGGTGAAACCAGCTTTGAAGAGACATGATTACATATGACTGAGTAATGACATACTAGTTTCATCTTGAAACATCCAGTTTAGGTTACAGTACATAAATACACACTCAAGGAACCAAGTTTCTGCTAATTTACATTAACTTTACACTGGTGTTTTCCAGTTTCAGTGAAAATGCCTATTTACAACTAATTAGGATGTATATTCTCATAACAGGAAAAGTTACTAAACAAAACAGAAAATACATATTACATCGTTCTATTTACAGAGAATCTTGGCTTGGGTGAAAGAAATACAAATGAAATTTATTAACTAATAGCCATATTTTCACTGGGGCTTGGGCACAGCATTCCACTTGAACTTCATGAGAATAAAGCATTGAAATGGATTTTAAAAAACAGGCTCATATTCAAATTCGTTTATTTAAAGGTAGAACTCATACTGAGATCCTAAGCTTGCACTGACAAACGTGTGAACAAATGCCTCAATTTACTGCAAAAATGGAGTCAAAGACATCAATTACAGAATCACAGCATGGCTGAGGCAGGAAGGGACGTGAGGAGATCATCTGGTCTAACCCTGCTGCTCAAATAGGGCCACCCAGAGCCAACTGCCCAGAACTGTGTCCAGATGGCTTCTGGATATTTCCAAGGATGGAGACTCCACAACCTCTTTGGGCAACCTGTGCCAGTGCTCGGTCACCCTGACAGTATTTCCTGGTGTTCAGAAGGCATCTTCTGTGTTTGTGCTCATTGCTTCTGGTCCTGCCATTGGGCACCTCTATTCTCCAGGTCATTTTTTCATAAAGCTGCTTTCTAGCTTTTGGACAGTTCCCAGTGTATACTGGTTCTCAGGCTTGTTTCATCCCAGGTATAGGTGTTTGTACTTCCCATTGATGAACTGCACGATGTTTCTGTCAGCCTATTTGTCCAACAATTTATAGATAAGTATGAGGCCTCATCCTACAAAAGAAATCGGGGATTAGAAAATCCTTCCATCTGACAAAAGGTGAAGGGAAGATGATCTTCCAGTAAGGAAAGGATTAGAAAGACATGATTTGGGAGAAGAAGCCATAGAACTAAGAAGGCAGATTTATACTTGAATAAAGACTGTGATACTGGTTTTTAATCAGTAAGCAAAATCTTAGTTCATCATTCCAAAAACAGGAGTCAATCCTGTGCCAAAAGAACTGAGAAGAAGGAGAGGAAAATTATTCTAGTTGGTGTTTATGTATGATTTTCTCTGTTGTTAAACATCTGCAGCTCCAGTTAAACATTTGGCCAAGAGTTTAAAACACAACATTACATCTTGTGCTCCATAGCTGGAGTTGCCACCATTTTGTTTCATTGCAAGTCTGGATCCCATGAAGAAATAAATAAGTAAAACAGAGAGAAGATGATCATTTAACTTCAGAAGCTGACTACAAAGCTGTACTGTCTGGCAGAAAACTGGTGATATGCTTAAAGTGAAAAAAAAAACCAAAACCCAAAAAAAAGCATGTGTTTTTATTCTTGTGTTTACCTCATTCTGCCTGCAAAGATGCACAAAGGTCACATATATTTTTGATCAGGAAATTATTTCTCTTGTCATGTAATCAATATAGGTTGCAAAGCATAAGGAAGTATAACACGACACAAAGCTCACCCTGCAAGTCTCTCCCTCAGTTCCTCTGTAATAATGTGAAGTGAATACATTTCCTTCTTGGACCTTATATCCTTTGTCTAGTTTAATTTTAGGATCTTTTAATTTATTTTCCTACCACAATGGAAAGTGTCTTACTTGGTATCTCTAGAGTTTAAAACCCACTAGTGAATAATGGTTCTGTAGTGACAGACTTCATCACATTTTTCCTTCCCAAAATACAAGAAGATGAACTTTGTAGCTTATCCCAAGTGCCATATCTGGGCTATTTTGGCTACTTGGGAAAATGTATCTCCAAACTTGACTCTTCTAACAGGAAAAATTCTGCTGGAATGCCTCTCAAATTTATACCAGTGAGTATAAATTTCCTAGAGTCTTAACTGTATAAAGCTCTCTCTTTTATTGAGACTAGAAAGAAGAATGAGGATAGATCTAATCTAAAAGGGAAGTGGTAGAAAAGTTTTGTAGGTGTCTAGAGTTTAAAATTTGCACAAAGAGCTAACATAATAAAACCAAGATTTTCCTCAGTTCTTAATATATAGACACTTGGAAATGGGATTTTTTTACCTACTTCAATTTTAAATAACCAAAGAAAAAAATGCAATCAAAAATAGAATATTGTGTTAAATGTAGTACAAAACTTACTGGCAACAAGTACAGTTCAAGCAAAATCTTGGCAGCATGAATGGACAATTTGATAAGTGAGCCACCACTTTCCAGACTAGGATCAAATTTCAGACTAAGAGTGTTGTCAGTTATACAATGCAGAGTCTCCTGAATGTCAAAAGGATGGATTTTATGACAGCCAAGTTCCAAATAAACCAACTCAGTCTCCTGGCCTACCAGAGACAATAAAAAGTCTTTTTGGTTACTATTTCTGTATGACCATGTTACAACATGTGACCCTACAGTATCGGCTAGAAATAATTGCCTATGCTTGTATATTACATGGAAACACACTAATAAAATCAGGCCCAGATGTAACCCTTAATAGATTCTCCAGTATTAATGTATTTCTGATCTAACCTAATTGCACATGGCTACAGCATTCACAGCAGTGCAAAGGCTGAACAGGACAGATATATAAAAACAAATGTTAGCAATACACCTAAACCAACAACTTAATAAATAAACATTTAAAGAAAAGTTGACATGTAAACTCAGTACAGGCATCCCATTCAAAGTGTAAAATGAGGAAGGCCATAAGAAAACATAAATACAGTACCATCAAATGAAATTTTTAGAGTCAAAAATACAAACTTCAGACATCTTTAGATATCTCACTGATAGTATAAATTGTCACATTATGATTTAAGAACCTGGTTCTACTTCAGTTACACAAAATCCTTTTTCATTTTCTAGGATATAAAATACAAAATGATGTCATAAAGATCTATTGCAGGAGGGTCCTATCAGCCAGTCATTAAAACACAGAACATCTGAAGGGTAAACTAAGACCAGGGGTTTTAGCAAAAAACCAAAGGACTGTGAAAAAATCCATGCAGCTATTGAGGGAAGCTTTTAAACCACTATAAAATGATTATAATTTGCTTGTTCTGACTATAGTTAATATTTGATTAGGTAGGTGCTTGGAGTTAATGTCCTTCTTAATTAAATCAGACTCCTCCTTCTCTACCCTGAGAGAAAAAAAAGATTGATCATGGTTTTTTTCAAATGCTAATTACTATAAGCAGGGAAAGTCTTAAATAAGAATGCTTTATTCAGTCCTGCTGCTTCATCCATTTGGATCCCACTCACATTTCCTTGGGAGGCCTGCTCTTTTGTATCCATGAAAATAAGCACAGATGTTGGCTCCACCTTCCTCAAAGCAAGTTTTGCCTAATGACCATCTTGAATGAATCCCACTTGCACCTGTTCAGCATTTTAAAGTAAAATAGAGCACTTGATTGACTCCAAATATTTTGTCCAGATTTTCTTGACTTGAATATGTTGCCATAAAAGCCAAGAGATTTGAGCAGTAGCCACAGTATCAGCTGGAGTAAGGCCAAGTTTGTCATTCTGGGAAGCAATTTTTTTGTTGTTGCTGCTGAAAGTCCGCCTTGAAAGATATTGCAGATTAATTAAAACATTAGATGGCACTACTGTTGCACTGAGGTACAAAGTAAAGAAAGATAACCATATGCAATTATTTATCATGCACTAAGTATACAAAAATGCTAATATTAAAATGGTCACAATGATTTCAATATAACATTTCTGCAGAACTGCCCTTTTCTTTATCAAGAGAATGCACTAGCTCTCTCATTTGCTACCTCTTTCTGCAACAGAAATCCTCATATTTATTTTCCTTTATTATACCTTCTTCCTCTTCCATTAGAAGTGTCTGAACTGTAAAATTCTTTCACAGAATTCACCGGTTCCTTCCATCATTAAATTTCTTGTCAATTTCCTAAGGTTTTCAGCAGTCTGGAAAAAATACTTTTATTTACACTTCCATAAATGAAAATAAAATTGTCTGAAATGTATAGATCTAATTCTGGTTTCACAATTCTAAATCAAAGGGAATTTTGGCCTCTAACACCTAATAATATATTTTGAAGTCATTATTATTACCATTTAAATTTACACAAAACCATTGTTCAATAGCAAATGAGACATCATTCTATGAGTGATTCATTTCCTCTGAAATTAAATAAAACTTTGGTGTTCCATAGTTCTGTTTGAAAATGAATTCTCTATATGAAGTGATAGAATGGAAAAATAAAATCAGGGTGGTATTTTAAGTATGTATACTCATATATGACACAACATTTAAAAAACAGAACCAGAAAGCCTTTCTGCAAGGAACAATTAACAGTTCTTTAAAAATTGTGAAACCAAGATATCTTCTTATTAACAGGAGGTATTTTCTTGACTTTTCTTCTCAGTTTCTTTGAATCTATGTAAAATTGTGAAATGCTACAATTTTGACTATAGTACACTCTTCAGTAGAAGATGGTTTTGTAAATCATTGGTGAGGCAACATAAGAGTTGCTCAACTTTAGATTTGATATGTCTAATTAGAAGAACTTGATTGTGGTTGTTTAAAATTTCATGATCACACTTTTCCCCCATAGCATCACAAATAAAGGAATCTTATATCTTTTTCTTCATTTTCTAACTCCAGCCATTTTCCCCTAACAGAGTCCTGTAATGTGACTTTTGCACAGCCAGCATGGGTTCATGATCTTGTTTGACCAACCTGATCTCCTTCTGTGATCAAGTGAACAATCTAGTGGATGAGGGAAAAGCGGTGGATGTTGTCTACCTGGACTTCAGTAAGGCATTTGACACCATTTCTCACATCATTCTGCTGGAGAAACTGGTGGTTCATGGCTTAGACAGATGGACTCTTCACTGGGTTAGAAACTAGCTGGATGGCCAAGCCCAGAGAGTTATGGTGAATGGAGTTAAATCCAGTCGGTGGCCAGTCACAAGCGGTGTCCCTCAGGGCTCAGTTTTGGGACCAGTCTTGTTTAATATCTTTATCAGTGACCTGGGTGAGGGGATCGAATGCACCCTCAGTAAATTTGCAAATGACACAAAATTAAGTGGGAGTGTTGATCTGCTTGAGGGTAGGAAGTCTCTGAAAAGGGATTTGGACAGGCTGGAGCAATGGGCCGAGTTCAATTGTATGAGGTTTAACAAGACCAAGTGTTGGGTCCTGCACTTTGGTCAAAACAACCCCATACAGAGCCACAGGCTTGGGGAAGAGTGGCTGGAGAGATGCCTGGTTGGTTGACAGCTGACTGAACGTGAGCCAGTAGTGTGCCCAGGTAGCCAAGAAGGCCAACGGCATCCTGGCCTATATCAAAAATGGTGTGACTAGCAGGAGTAGGGAGGTGATCGTGCCCCTGTACTCGGCACTCGTGAGACCACACCTTGAATACTGTGTCCAGTTTTGGGCACCACAGCATAAGAAGGACATTGAGGTACTGGAGCAAGTGCAGAGAAGGGCAACGAGGTTGGTGAGAGGTCTGGAAAACATGACTTATGAAGAGCAACTGAGGAACTGGGGTTGTTTAGTCTAGAGAGGAGGAGATTAAGAGGAGACCTTATTGCTCTCTACAACTGCTTTAAAGGAGGTTGTAGCGAGGCTGGTGTTGGTCTCTTCTCCTAAATTACTAATAATAGGATGAACGAAAATGGCCTCAAGTTGCGTCAGAGGTTTAGATTGGGTATTAGGAAGAAATTCTTTACTGAGAGAGTAGTCAGGCACTGGAACAGCCTGCCCAGGGAGGTGGTGGAGTCACCATCCCTGGAGGTGTTTAAAAAACGAGTAGATGTAGCACTTGAGGCTATGGTCTAGTGGTTAGGGAGATGTTGGGATGAAGGTTGGACTTGTTGATCCTAGAGGTCCTTTCCAACCATAATGATTCTATGATGTTAATTCTGCATGTATGTATGAACTATATATTTGTATACAAATATGCCTATACTTTGTAAGAAATAAATGATTCAATATCATATCACAGCAAGATTATTAGTAGATAATAAAGTGTAGACTACTAACAGATTCACAATTAAAATTGCTTATTTGTTTTCTCATGAGAATCGAATAAGGCAGAATTCTTACAGAATTCCCAAGTATTGCATAATCAAAAATTATATTCTAATGCAAACATACAAGAATAATGAAGTCCTTATAGAAAACCTACATTCTAGCATTTCCTGACTTGGTGCTTTCTTTGGTTTTTTAGCATCCTCCCTAAAGTAAAATAAATGTCCATTAGTACACAACAGTTTTGCATAAATTATTTAGTGTTTCATAAAGCATCATAAGTTTGAATTGACTGCTGACATCTCATGATTAAAAACAAACAAAAAAAAGAAGAGAAGACATGCTGTTCTTTAGGTGACAAAAGGATAGTAGTGTGATACGAGGACACTTCTGTATGCTTCTCTAAATCATATCACATCTTAATGCAGGCCAAAATCAAAAGACTTATAAAACGATATCATAATGCAAACTATAAAAATTTAAAAAATTTGTTATTGATATCAAATATCTGGTAACCAATGTTGTCACTTGTTATAATAAAATATCTGACCACCACAGTGAATAGTCATACCGAAATTCTCACATATGAAGAAAGATATAGGATGTGTTCTGATTTGGTCTTCCTGTAACTGCACATAATTTAAAATCGTATCTGCTGACCAAACAAATGATTGCATTAAACACAGAATAAATACATTATACTGACCAAAAAACATTCAAAAATACACTAATCTAGAAACCAAACTGTCACTGACAAAATATTAAGCTGTACCTTAACCAGTCGGATGAACATAATGTTCAGTAACACAGCATGGTATTTTACACCAGACATTTCTTTAAATTAGATATGATGCATCTTCAATCTTCTGTTAGCTGACCTGACAATAAATATGATGAATCACTAATTGTGCATAAACCCAAGATTATTATGCAAAATTATAGTCCCTTTTCTTTTTTGTATTCATATTTAGGTGAACTTAAATGGACATAGACTTATAACAAATATCAAGAACTTATAACCAAGATTTTCAAGTTGTATTTCAAAATTAGTTTTGAGTACTTTTTTTTTTTTTAAAATTCAAAACCAAACCTTAAAAAAGCCCAAACAACAGTAAAACATAAATCATTGACAGAGAGGTAATTTTAAGTCATTCCTGAATTGTTAGAGTAACCTAAGAACTGCAGCTAGCCATTTAAACCTCAAGGATGAAGTACATCTCATACCACCTTCCTTACCTTCAGAGATGAGCACATAGGGCAGACAGATTCTAACTGCAGTAGGTTGGCATAGCTTCATTTTAACCAACAGGACTAAATAGCTTCACACAAGCTAAGGATCATATCCAGGAAAAAGGAGATTACTAAGCAAAGGAAAAGGTAATAGTTCCCTTACTTAGCATAGATGAAGGACAGCTTCCAGAATTACTGCACCTTTTCCCTTCTTATCTCTCCTTATCCCTTATTTCAGTGCATATCCAGTATATTTTCTGAATACACAGTTTCTTCCACACAAATAGAAGTTTTCAGACTTCATATTCACAAAAACACTCGATGGGGTGTTACACAGTAATCATATCAGGTTATATTCTCAAACCGTCTCTCCTCTCAAAAAGCAAAGTCATCAGCATCAGTCATTTGAGTCCCGTGACTCTTTGGCAGCAATTGATTACTAGCTTTACCCAGTTAAACTATACATCCCTTTGAAGAAAGTCCTCTTTGGTTCACTTTTCAGCAAGCTGAGTGTTAGCAAGTGTCCAGTGATAATGGAGTTATTCATACAATGTAAGCAAAAGTTGCATGAACATAATGGCAGTTAGACATGCAACTTTCACAGTGTCTGATTTCTGCTAGCTGGCTTGCATTTTGAATTGCAATTTTAAGAGTCTGATTTTAGAAACATGACTTTGTATTTTTATTTTATTCTGACTCATGGACCTATATTTAGAATTTGAGTTCCATGCAGAGCATCCTAAATTTTCCTAGAAAACAATCTTCATGTGAACATGACAAAAAAATTATATCCTTTCCAAGAAGCAATCCCTACATATTTGTAATGGTCATATATACAATCCATTACTCCACTGCTGCCATTATTCATTACAGGTAGATTTAATGCATTAGTAGAAACTTTCAAGAGAAAACTTCAGCTGTCATCTCTGAGCTGAAATGTCTTTGAAACATTAGCTGAAAAACCTTTGCAACAAATCATCCTGGATGCTTTTCAACTAATTGGATGATACAAAGATAAATGAAAATAGATCATCCTATTCACTCTAAGTATTCTTTACACAAGCAGTCAAAAGTATTCCTTTTGGATTGTACTGAGATACCTTATCAAGATACAAGCATCAGTTGCTGTGATCCAGCTTATTAGTCTTGACCAATAAAACAAAAATACAGATATTTGATGAATAAATAAATAGATGTAGATTCTTAAAACTTAATGGACTGTTCAATCATTTATTCTTTCCCTTTTATGTATCATAAAGATTGAATTGTATTTGGTAATTCTTGTATTGAAAATAATACTCTCTGTTTGCAAAAGTATATCTTCCAGTAGGGTATTCGGGTTTGGTCTGAATTAAGAATTATAAAATGCAAATAAAAGCTTTAAACTGTAGCACCATCATTCCTAATACTTTTTCTTCTGCAATATTTTAAATAAGATGTCTGCATTTTGTGAAGTTATCAAATGCAGTGAAAAATGGATGTACAATTAAATTATGCAAGTATTTGACACAGATCTTAGAATTAATGTTCTCTGTGGCAAAACAAAAAATTCAGATTGGAAAATGGAGCATATAAGGTAGAAGAAAGATGTATTTTTGATCCAAGACTTCAGCAAAGTCTTAAGCAAACTATAATCTCCACAGTGCATCTGGTTAGGTGAGCAGAAATACAAAGGACAAAATGGCCGTGATCTCCCACAACACATTAATGTCAGCTATGACTTTCTTGTCTCTTAAGAGTTCTTTTCTAGAGATTCCTGAATTACAAATCCTAATTAGATATGTTATTAATCTTCACATGAGAAAAGTTACATGTGTGCACAAATATTTGTTGGATTAGAGCCATAATATGCTTCTGGTGGTTTTTGGAGCATAAGCTCCTTTTAAATTTCTAATTCATTGAATGCACTTCTTTTCAATATTAAAAATTATTGTTCCTAGTTGGTTTTATTATTTTTTAAAGCATGTTTAGCTTTATTTTCCCCATAATTCAATAAATATGTACAGTGTCACCCAATGATAGTGAAGAAAATAGATTTTATGTTGGAACTATGGTAATACTGCTGAAAGAGATGCTGCTTAATAACCAAGAAAAGGTCTTCAGTCATAAGGGCTGAGAAACTTTTGCCTTATACAAATAATAAAACATCTCCAGGCAAGGGTGGGAGAGTTTAAAATCTAATCAAGTGCTAATGAGAAAATAATGTCTTTCAAGCATAAAACTAAAAGAGACAGCAGTTACAGGATCTGCCCATGTGAGAAAAGTTACATTTAAATGAGTAAATGCTGAGAGTCTGCTCCTGAATCCCAATGTGCATATTGACTTCATCCCAAACTGTAACAGGATGAAATCTGAAATACAGAGCAGCACTCACACATTCTTCATTACTATCTGCACTGATTTCCATAGACATTAAATATAGGAAAGAAGCCATGGTGAACCCCAATCTCATATCTGATCTGGACAAATGTGAATTAGGACCTGAGTGAGAATCTGCCATGTTATGAAGTCTAGTTGTATCCAGAGACACCTACAAACAGAAGAAATTATTTAATTCAACAAAATGGAAATGAAGGAAGTGTGATGCAGAAACAGCTATGTACTTACATAAACTTATGGTAGGAAGCTAGGAGTTCTTGTACTGATTCTATGAATCAGGAAGGTTAGAAATAAATCTTTATAAATTACCTATACTTATTTATATGAAAATCTTTTGTCCTTAGTACTCAGTTCTGTTTTCAGATACTTGTAAAGGTACTTCTTTCATTCTGCTAGGAGAAACATGACTATGTGAAGATATCTATCATCAACTATGATCAAATGTCATCCTTTATAATTAGCTACCTTTACACTGACTCATATCTGAATTATGAATAATGAAAGCAAACCCAGGAAGGGACTATTCACAAGAGTTCACAGACAAGAAATAATATATTCTAAGCATAAGCAAACTTCGGTAGTCTAACTTATTAAAACAGAAGGGAATGGTTTTCATTTTCTATTTCAGAGAAGGCTAATGTTAATGCACATGCTGCAGAAACATTCAATAGGAACCTAGTTTTTATGTCAACAAGCTATCATCAACACACGTTATTAATTTTTCTTACTATGCTACTGGGGAAGCCCTGTAGGCATGGCACAACAAAAGTATAATAAGGTAGTGGTTATTCAATAGCTTGAATATCACAAACAATAGTGCCAGATGGACTTTTAAAAATTCCATCCATGCCCTTATTTTCTTCCTTTTAGATACCATTTGCTTTCTTCCTTCCTACTGCAGTTCCCACAGAAAAAACATGGACGGCTTTCCCCATTGTGAGCTCTGCTGACCTTGACATTTGTGTCATCAGTATCCACTTTCTAAATACAACCTTTCAAGATCCACTTCTTCTGCCATCATTTTCACAGAAGTATTCAGCAAAATTCTTTTCACACTTAACATTTCTTCTCTTTCAGGCAACTCTAGGGAAAAACAGAACTTCTGTGCTGATTATTTGCTTGTTAATGAATATGGCATTTAAATCACAAAGTATTAAAACTCAAAACATAGAAATCAAATGAATGTTGAACACAGTATCGAAAATAGGATGTAGATGAGTTGCTTTAGATCTGTTATATATATATATACATATTTATATGTATGCACATATCTCTCCAATAATGAATATGAAGAAAATCTTTTCATATTCAGGATCAAAAGAGTGCTAGCAAGACTGCAGAATCTGGGCTGTAAGAGATTA
>VYZX01025948.1:34115-52356 GCA_013401335.1 Brachypteracias leptosomus
ATACACACATCATTCCTCATTTTTGTATAAATACAGCCTTTAAGCATTTTGTGGATTAGAAATTATTTTCCATATTTCTGCATATGAAAAATGGCTCAGGCTTTCTAATCTTGTTAGCATTGCATCATTCGTTGAAGCTGCATTTTAATTGTTAAATTGCTTGTCATTGGTTACTCTAAATACATTTTCAATTCCATTATAACCATGAAAGATTTTCAAAGGTATTATGAAACTTTCTGTACAATAAAGGTAGTTACATTTCAGAGTGAACCTTGTGTCTGTGTATTTCATGGGATATACAACGTTAGCTGAAAGAAAACCACCTACTAGGTCTGATATAGCAAGGCTGATATATAGGGCTTTGTTGTCAGCCTAGATTTTGTCTACCACGTATTTCTCATTTTAGTGTTAACTTTATGTATAGCCTCTGTTTGCCTCTTTATATCTCTCTCAGTTCATGCAAAGGCATCGTGACCTCACAAGTAGAACCAAGCTGGGACTTCAAATGGGTGTTTCTGGTTAGACCGTCAGTGCTACAGCCTTAAGGTTTTGGATAGAGATGCATTGAGAAGATCATGTTTAATATATCCAAGGCATGGTGTATCAGCTGCTGAAACCAGCTTTTGAAGCAATCTTAACTCTCAGATAGAAGAAGTTGACAACATGTCAGCAGGCCAACTCTTCCTTAGTTGATTTTCCCCTTGACTACTAAAATATCTAAGACCTGCAAAATATTAAAGAGAAAGATCTGATTCAGGAAGAGATACAAGGCCTAGACATACAATTTAAATTCAGGCATCATCATACTTCTCACTGAAGTTCTCACTTGCTAGGTACCAGTAAAGTTCACATCACCCAGATTGTGAAGGGAGCTGCCTAAGATGATAGGAAACATTTAAGTGTGGGAGCATGTCTTTGGTTTCACATGTTTCTTCAGGTCAGAAAAAAAAAAAGTGAACTAAAGGTAAAAATGACAACAGTCTTCAAATATTTGAGAAGTATCAAAAGTAAATTTTCCCTCATGGTTCCTTTGGACAGAACATGTGGTTCAGAAATTTTCAGAAACGTGGACCCATGTGAGATGTGGAGGGATACAAATCAGTTTCACACACTTACATCTAAATGAGGCATCCACACATAAGCTAGGTAGCTTAGTCTACCATCATATTCAGTGGAGCTTAGAGAGCTGTTCACCAACCAGATTTTCACTGAGTACAGCAGCAGCTCAGCTGACATGCAGATGTCTCCTTTGTAAACACCTAAATGTGCATCTGAAACTCAAGACAAGCTCTTCTGTAAGAACAATTCTGCAAGTGAGGACGGAGAAGTTCTGGAATGGCTTATGTTGTCTCAACCAGTAACAGCAGAGTGGTTTATACAGAGTTGATCTTTCCTTGGGGCAAAGGTAAAGCTGTTCTGTAAAGCAGAATAGCCTAGCTCAATAAAACTTTGAATTATGGCTTCTATAGTTCTGTTAAACACTGCCTAGAGCAAGCTCTGCTCACTGCTTCTTCTCTCGGGAGCCACATAGCATGTGGCAGAAATCCAAATTTTCTCCCTGTGTATGTCCCAGCAGGCATAAATGCAGATGACATCTCCCATTCCTGGGACTGATTGCATTAATGAGGCAACAACTCTCTGGGCAAAGGAAAGAATTAGATGAGGTTCCTTCCCACACTTGTCTCTGAAAGGCAACAACAGCATCATGTGCAACTCTGAGAAGAGTCCAGTTCCCAAATCAAGAAACCCTTAATTTAACCTCCTATAGATAAAGGTAGTAGAAAGACAAGGTTGCTATCTTGGTAGGGTTTAGGTACATACTCCCTAACAAACAACTCAATATAATCAGGTTTATTCTTTCATAGTCCATCCACTGTAGTTTTTGTAGTTCTAAAATTTCACACATCTTCATATTATTAAATTGAAATTGTCCTTATGCAACCAGCTGTGTATACTGTGATACACACCCATTTCTGTGTTCAAACACAGACTACATAAATCTCATTTTCATTTTGTTAAGTCTAAAATCATTTATGTCACCTTGGAGGACCACAGTTCAATGCCCAGGCAAGAGTGAAATGGCAGACACCACCTTGAAATATGAATTTCACCTCATCTAACTTGGGGAAGTTAGACTAAGAAAGCTATTTGGCTTCACCTATTATTAGTCGAGAGCGACAGGTCTCTTCAGCATCCATACTGAATGTCTAAGTTCAGTAAGATGAATGTAACCAACACCGCTTTCCACAAGTGGAACAGAACACTTGGTAAGTGTTGGGAGAGAATTTGTTACCTAGACTATTCAAGTACATATATCAAATGTGTAATAATAAATTTTAAAATTGCCAATGGGTTTGGTGAAGGCATCCTCTTTGATGCACTGTTGACTGCTAGACAGAAGAGTTCACATATTTTTGCTTTGACAATGAATGCCAACCTGTGGCAAAGTGACTGACAACCTGTGGATGCATTTATAGACACACAGTTCTGTGTATTATCTCATCTTGTTTACATTTGTGACTTCAGTCTTTTCATATAATTATTGTATTGCAGACAGCAAGCCGAACACAATAGTATAACTTCCCAGTATGAACAGGTGTTGAGTCAGAAAGGTGTCTATCCAAACACTGATATTAATACCTTCTTCTGTTCTGTAGTGATATGCTGTACCACATGAATTAGACAAATCATGAAATCATAACAAGTTATTTTTCTGTGCTAACTTCCTTTTCAAATGACTGAATGGGGTTTAATTAATCTTTCTAAAAATAATTTGGCTAGAAAGAATACCCCTTCCTTGGTTAACGTTCAAAATATACTATCAGTTACATATGAAAACACACACCAAATCCTGGTTCATTAACTGATTCTGTTCAGAGCATCTGCAGTTCAGCAAAGTATAATCTACTGGTTTTACTTCTAAGTTGCTTTTATTAAAACTGCAGATAAGTGATTAAAATAGCACGCTGAATTCTGTAGATAAGTTTCAAAAATAGCAATTTAAACAGTCATCTAAGCATTTTTTTGGAAAAAGTAGTCTAGAATTAAAAACGTTAGGATATATTTTGATTATATTCTATAATATGAGCAGCCAGAATAACTCTACTAAAATTTTACTTTCTGTTTTTTCTCTTTCTTTATCCTGAAAAATCAGTAAATAAAATGAATGAAGAAACAAAGTATACAGAAACAGTTATATTTACACAGTAAAATATTCTGTTACTAAATACATTAATGTTGGTCAAAACACATTGCTTTGATAGTATTAGAGAAAATTGGGGTTAAAATCCTCTTTAAAAAAAACATCATGTAGTAAATAATTGCTGGCACAATAGGTTCTAAATCACCAATTAGCACTGGTTGTTATTTTTATAATTATCAGAGGTTTAGTCTATCAGCCGGACAGTAAAAAAGACTCTGCCATTTCTATCTACTTTCCAATCTAGTTAAATAATTTTCTAGAAGCAACCTGGGCTGAAGGTCAGGAAGGACACTCATTCCAAGATTCTAAGTGGGCTAATTGAACCTAACTCTGAAAAAGAAAGATCCTCTGTTAATTTGGTATGTATGGGTGAGCACACATCAATACCACAAAGGGTTCCATTATTGCTGTATCAAAGTAAATAGCTGAAAAAAAGTGAGTCAGGGAGATGAATGATGAGTTAAGTGTTAAGCAGACACTGAGTGCAAACAGTAAGTAGCACACAGTTGCCCTCAGAAGGAATGTGGCATCTGTTAACTCCTTCATTTCCTCCATGTTAAATGTGGTTTCCTACCGATCTTTTTAATCCTGTGGGTCGTTTATTACCCAACTTAAGGAGATTTTACAAAACTCTTTAATAGATCAATGTAGCTTGTGAGGTCTTGAAAAACTTTCCTGCATTAAAATCCATCTTAAATAGTGATTATTTTTGCATTTAACATGTTATATTCATTGCCAGAACATAACATTTCTCCAAACAAAACCAGTCTAGGATCTAAATCCTGTCTACAGGCCAGAATGGGGTTGACAAGAATTGTGTCTCCAGGAGTCCTCGGGAAAGTTCTGGGTCCTGGCAAAAATGAACACCTCTCCACCTGCACCACCTTCTTGTCTACCACCTTTATGACTAGGTGAAGTACAGAGGAGAACATTTTTGTTCAAAAAGCACAGGAATTACAATTGTTCCTGACATTGCATTGCTTTTTTACTTTACTGCAATATCCTGAGTAATGAAGGGACAAGAACATTCTAGATCAGAAAATTAAGCTAATAAAAACTGAAGCTAGAAGTTCCTAACTCACATTTTCCAAGAGTCTACTACAGCCAAGGTAAAATAGATGTTAAGCTCATCAAGACAAATATCTACAGAGTCCATTGAATATTTTTATATTATGTTTGTCCAGTGTTACTGTATTTGCCCTAGCACACTTAAACACTGTCTAATTCAGTTATCAAAGCTAGATATTCTATAATTCATATGTGAGGGTAATTAACATTAGCAATTCTAAAAGAGCTGACTTCCCAAAACACAGCAAAATATTAAATTATCTTTGAGCAGGAGTATATCTTTCTTTAAGAATGTAATTGATCTTTAGATGACAAAAAGGTAGATTTCACCTCTTTGAATTTTCATAAGATACATAACAGAGGATCTGAAAATCATTAGTTAAATATAAAGAATGCAAGAAACAGAAATTGAGTAGGGTATAGGATAAAGGGTCTTCTGTGAAAGAAATGTAAAATGAGTGAAGGGTAGGATACAGGGACACTATTTATAAGGACTGAGACGGAACAATTATCACTGAAAGTCTTAACTATTTTTAGGATTTAGCATACTTAATTTTATCACGGAAATGTACTTATGAAATGCATTGATAACCTACAATATAATTAAAGAAGACAGTTAAGTATCATCCAGAGATAAACCTGATGTTGAGAACTAATATAATAAAAACCTGAGAAATGCACTGGTGTGCATTAGGGACTAGAGATAAAACTTCTATATTAACTAGGGAATTCAGTGAGGTGCAAAGGCAGAAGGGAAAGCAGATCTGAGTGCATGAATTAATCAGTGAAAACACTTGTGAAAAAAGACAATTTTTCCTATGATGCATCAGGCAAGATATTTATAGTCATACAAAGAAAGTAAAGTAATAGTGCCATCTTACAAGAAATAGATAAAAAACAATCTACCAAGTGTTGTTGTATACCTGTGATCACAAATATTGAAGGAACATCTGTACAAGTTATAAAAAAAGGGCTACCAAGATAAAACACAGAATGAAATGCCTGTCATACTAGAAGTACTAAAAGAGCTTGGCTTCTTGAGTTGAGGCAGATAAAGGAGCTGCGACTTCTTCAAGCAGTCAGGATGTGCAATGCAGGTTAACACAGGAAGAGTGGAAGAGGCTATTACATGAGAGGGTAAATTGAAAGAAATAAGAAATACAAGCTTATACAAGCAAATTGTTGTATATTTTTAAAGTTTTAAGTTACATAATCACTAATAAAGGATCGAAAATGTTTCTTAGAAAACAGAAAAACAGTCCAAAAACCTCCTATGCTGATCATTTCCAAACAATTCAGAATTAAGCTGTGTAGGTATGTGATTGTCGTCCTTACATCTTGCGCTTCAGATAAAGTGTCTAAGAAAAAGTTGTCTCAGAAGTACAGTATCCCTTAGGGGACAGATGCCAAAACTGAAGAGACACAGATCACAAGGAGTAATACTTTACATACCTTAAGCAGTGATTTACAAATTACAGCTGGATGCACTGATATAGTGTGTTAACATTTCCAGGCAGCTTACAGGTACATCAGAGTTGGTTTTGCATAGTTTTTAATAAGTTTCTTTTTAATAGTCTACTACAATATCAGAAAGTGAATCTATGACTGTTGCTTCATATAATACAAATCGCTGAATAGCAGAATAATTCTGTTTGGAAGGGACCTAAGAAGGTCTGAGTCTCAGTCTCATGCTCAAAGTGAAGTTAGCTTTGCAAGCAGACTTGGTGGCTCAGAGCTTTAGCAAAGGCTCCAAGAGTGGAAACTGCACAACCTCTTTAGGCAACTTGACCACTGCTTGGCTGTTCTCATGGTGAAAAATGTTTCTCCTTATCTCCAGTCTCTATCTCTCTTGTTTCAACTTACACCTGATGCCTCTTGCCTCCTGCTATGCACTGCTGTGTGACCAGTCTGTCTCCTTCTACTCAGTCCCCTCCCTATAGTTACTGAGACTGCTACTAAGCTCCTCCAAAGCCATCTGTGCTCCAGGCTGCATAGCCCAGTTCCCTCTACTTCTTCTCATAAGACAACTGTTCCTGATCCTCTTGGTGGCCCTTCACTGAACTGACTCCAGTTTATCAAGGACTCTGTAAATGGGAGTACAAAACTAGATGTAGTTTTCTAGGTATGGTTTAAAAAGTTCTGAGAAGATGGGGTTAATCACTTGCACCTGATCTTCTGGCTGTATTTTTGCTAACACAGCTCATGACACTTTTGGCTTCCCTGCTGCCAGGTCTCACTGCTGGCTCAGACTTAGTTCACTACCCACCAGGACCCTCAGGGCCTCTTCAACAGAGCTGCTGCCTGGGCAAGCAGACTTCCACTTGAATCACTGCCAGGGGCTCTTTCTTCCAAAGTGCACAATTTGGCTTTTGTCTTATTTGAATTTTGTGAGTTTCCTGTTAGCTCTTTCCTCCAGCCTCTCTACCTCCCTCTGAATGACAGCCTTGAGCCTCAGTGCATCATCTGCCCCCGTGCTGTTTGATGTCATCTCTAAATCTGAGGAGCAAGGATTCCACCAGCTCCTCCAAGTCATGGATATTAAATAAGAAAAGTCCTAGCACACACCACTGTGGACTCCACTTTTTTACCAGTCTCCTGACAGAGTACAATCCATTAACCAATAGACTTTACTGAAATTATTTCATTTAATTTTCTGGAAACAAAATTTGTTTCTGAAAATAAATATAAGTAATTTGCTAAAAAAATTGAAAATTTCCAAATGAGGAAAAATTGCATCCTGGGTCTAATATTCTGATCTGTCACTAAACTAAAAAGTTCAGAAGTATACTTGCTCCTGAAAATAAGTCTGTCAGCAAAGAGTTTTCAGTCTAGATCCAAAATCTTAATCTAGTTCAAATTCAAGGTGAAATTGCAATAATGTTAGACTATTACTGCAGAAGTAAGCTGATTAAGAAATGGGGTTCTAAGTCTTTCACTGAAGCACAAACATAGCAATAAAGGGTAAGAGAGAAAGAGGCTGGATCACTTTAGAAAAATATAGGAACTAACTAGTCTTCATTATACATAAAGATAGCAACATCTGAACAAGGTGACATCTGGATAAGGTTGGCTATGCCATATTCAGCAGATGTTAAATTAAAAGGTACTCTGAGAGAAAAGGGCAGGTTGGAGACCTGTTCATAAAGGTCAAGCTGGTGTAATCACTGACAATTTGATCTATTGCTAGGTATATCTGTGAAAGCTGGATCCTCAAGGCAGCATATGTGAAGTCATCAGAGTCCTTTGAGATTCTGTGTGACTGATATACATTGAAGATATCAGAGCAGGAAAGAAGACAAATGAGTGTATATTGCAGCAGTGCAGAAAGAACCATTTACTGCTCCCAGAACATCAAGGAGAGCAAGCTGAAATATTTCAGGGACATACCAAGGAGAGATGGAGATTGATCAGCAAAAACAATAGTGCAAGGTAGAACTGCAAGCAAAAATGGAAGCAAAGATTGGGTCAGCAACGTAACAGAAGGGAAATTTCCGCAAGCAATGAGGGGATGTCAGGTCTTGTGAATCATGATGCAAAGGGCCACTGACCTCCAAATTTAAGGCAGAGCTTGATAATGATGGATATAGGTAATTTATCAAACAATAATGTCAGCTGGTAAGCAGCCTAGTTAAAAGACACATGAAATGTAGCCTCATGTTTCTGACCCCTCAAACACCACAAATAAGATGATGTTTTTTTATAAAAAAGCTGTAGAATTCATATATCAAAATTCTACTTCATAAGAATTCATAAAATATATCTAGACACTACTTATATATAAACACATATCATAACCACTCTTGTACTATAACAAATACTAGAAAATGTTTATAAATTCAGTTTGAATATTCCTATAATTAATAAGTCTTCTATCATTTAATGTTACACCATTATTGCAATAAGCACATTTAGCATGGCAAACTATCATTAGTTTTTCTACAAGGTTTTCCTCAGGATTAATAAGGTATGCCATTATTTGTGAAATCCTCACATGCTTTTCAAAAAAGATTTTTTTACTTCAGGAGTAAAGTTGAAACATGCTGCATTTCTTTTGATATGAAAAAAGTATAGTGAAAAAAAGGGGAAGAAAAGGAGAAAATCTTGCACATTCATAGAGGTGGATTTTGCTGCAGATCTGTGTGTCCCTGTATCAGGAATATAACCATACAGTATCTCTGGAACAAAACCCATGTATTGCTGACACACTGCAAACCACAGCTATCCTCAATGTAAAAGAAGTGGTGAGAAGTACTTGATGAAGTGTTACCCAATAAAAAATACTGATTCTAGAATATAAGTCTGCTTAACTAAAATGGATACCTTGTAAATGAGAACCAACCCACCAAGCTAGGATCTTAGACAGTTATATGGATATGAGCCACCAACATGCAATCGCAGCCCAGAAGGCCAATCACATCCTGGGCTGCACCAAAAGAACTGTGGCCACCAGATCAAGAGAGGTGATTCTGCCCCTCTACTCTGCCCTGGTGAGACCTCACCTGAAGTACTGCGTCCAGTTCTGCAGCCCCCAGCACAAGAAGGATGTGGACATATTGGAGCGTGTCCAGAGGAGGGCCACCAAAATGATCAGGGGAATGGAGCATTTCTCATATGAAGACAGGTTGAGAGAGTTGGGGCTGTTCAGCCTGGAGAAGAGAAGGCTCCAAGGGGACCTTATAGTGACCTTCCAATATCTGAAGGGGGCCTACAGAAAGGCAGGGGAAGGTCTATTCAGGAGGGTTTGTAATGATAGGGCAAGGAGTACGGGTTTTAAGCCAGGAAAGGAAAGATTTAGGCTGGATATTAGAAAAAAGTTCTTTAACATTAGGGTGACAGATCACTGGAATGGGCTCCTCAGAGTGGTGGTGGAGGCCCCATCCCTGGAGACATTCAAGGTCAGGCTTGATGGGGCTTTGAGCAGCCTGACCTAGGTAGAGATGTCCCTACTTGTGTAGGAAGGTTGGACAAGATGTTTCCAGCCTGAAACATTCTATGATTCCATACTAGAAGAGCTTCATTGAGCAAAATGTAAATGAAAAATAGGTACCTAAATTAAACAGAGTGAATATCATACTACTTTTATAAATCCTCAGAATTACAAAAAGCATTAATGACTACTAATTTATCAATAAAATGAAGTTTGGTTGATGAAGTACTGGAGAAAAGAAACATGGGAAATCTTTGTGTATACATTGAAACTTCTAGTAATGTGGAGCACTTTCAAGGTTTCTGTATAGGCATTTTTACTTTACTCTGCTTATTACTACATTTAAAAACATCTGTTACTTTGCCCTGAACTGGTCTTTCTCAGCTTAACATTTTAATGTCTGTCTGGACTAAGTTCATTCCCTTTGCATCATTTCAATAGTTCTGAACTCAATGTTTCCCTGCATGACCAAAAATGGTCTTCCTCAGGCCATCACTTGACAGCTTTAAATAGAATTTCAGCCACTAAAAAGTCTGTTTGTGTAAACCTTACCTAACACCAAACTTCTTTCCACACCTTGTTACTACTACTTTTTTCTGCACCACAGACAATCAATAGGGCATATTTTTGTGCTGTATCTGTGCAATATCTCTTCTTTGCCTAGAATAATCATTGTTCTACCAAATTTATGCTTACTTTTTTTCTGCAGCCTTTTGAATCATTAACACAGCCAATATGAAAGGAGATCTAGACCAATAAATAGGTTTATATATGCATGATTTCAACACTGAAATAATATTCTCCTATGATCAGATTTGTTACAGAAAGATTATGAAGAACAAAACATAGTGAATTACATCAAGAAAAAAATCAACTGATTACTTACAGAATATAAAAACAAATCTTTATTATCAGGCTTAATAAACATGAAAAAGGCTTTTACATGCAACTAGTATTTCTTCACCCACAATCTGTCATTACAGATTTGTAAAGTAAGATCAGGTTTATGAAGAAAAACTTTTTCCATCTGATATACCTACTTCAGTGTTTTAAATAGGAAAATCATCTGGGGATGTTCTAGTTCCTCTTTTCACCTAAAAGTAATAAATTAGATGCAAAAATTGCTGATGCCTCCAAATATTGTAAATCTGTAGCTATGAGTTACTGCTGTATATGCCCTTAGTTAAAAGCAGCCTGAATGGGAGAGGATAACATTCAATTTGGTGCATTAGCTGCATCAAGCTAATTCCTCTATGTATGTTGCACTTGACAAATTACAGTTTCTAAATCTGAATGAACCCCTTAAGCTACCTCTGTCTACATGTCATGACTCCTTGAAAAGCAAGATCTATTACTTCAAAGATTTTTGTGTGGTTATAGATCAAAAATAAATAACACTATCTCATTTAGTTAAATAAAGTGAGTATCTGTATAAATCAAGAGTTGTCTCATGCTTTCAGGAGACAGGCTGGCAAGGCATATAGTCCTTTATGATCAGAGATCGTAAGTTCATGTACTTAAAACAAGCATGCCATAGGAAATACATAAAAGTCAAACTACTATGTATTTTGCTTGGAAAATATTTGATATCACAGAAATTTGTCAATAAGCAGCAAATCAAGTTTGTGAGCAGGTGAAACAACGTGTTTAAGCTACATTCAATGCTGATGGCAACAAGATAATCACTGAAATTTTCTATGCTCAGTGCTAGCCAGCAAGATCTAACTCTCCCAACCCTCAGAATATGACAGCTTTAGCCTTGAGATCACTTCTCACCCATTCATTCCAAACAGCATATTTTTAAATCACATTGCAAAACAAACCATAAGGGGTTTTGGTTTTCTTTAAGGAGGAATATGTAACTAACAGAAAATTATTGCAAGACTCACAACTATATTGTCTTGCCTTGCATCTCTTCACCGTCAACATCTTTGAACAAGCAAAAAAGGAGTACAACAAAAGCAGTCCTAGGTACTGTAACAGTTTGGAAAGAGAAAAAAGACATGGATAAGGTGGAACAATGTTAGTTTATATGAGTGAATGTCTTGTGATAATCCTTGACACGCATTTCCATATTTTTCATTTCCACATCTCTAATTTTCTTTTTGTTCTTTGCATTGAGTGACATTGTTTTTAATGTAATTTTAACTCATAATTGGCTATGCAGATACATAATTACTGTTGGCCTAATCACATAATTAGAGCACATATATTTACATAATTGCAATACTTTATTAGAAAGTGTAGTTGCAGTGTTCATGGAGTTATGCTTAATGTCATCCTAAAAGTCCCCATGAAACTCTCTAGGTAAAAGACATAAAAAATCACTATAAACAGTGTTTAAACTTTTCTACCTTGGCCTTCCCTCTCAGTGTTCTATCACCAAGTACACATTAAATTCAGTATTATAAATAGAGGTTGGCCAAGTTTAGAAGTCCAGGTCTGAACTGTGGAAGTTTGAGATAAAAATAACTTAATACCCTCTATTTATTTGACTAGGGATTACACTTTTGAGGTGGAAGAAGGACACTATATATAACTCTAGAAGATACTGGCCTTAGTATCTGAATGCAAGCCAATAAGACAAATTGAACTCTGCAAAGACATCCTAAGCTGAAGAATCTAATAAACTGAGGACTGCTCTGATGGATTATATTGATTGTATTTTATTTGAAAGAGGAACCTAAAATCCTATTGGAAGCCCTGTAATCAGCTCAATCTTTCCTTCAGTGTTAATAAATATTTGACTTCTCAATTCTGGATACTTTTATAGTAGTTTCATTCCTCTATTGACTTTAAAGGCAAATAAAACAACCTTTGACTTTTGTCATTGATTGCTCAGTTACTGGATGGAGTCACACTAAAGCTGTCTTTCTGTTTCCTCTCTCTCTATTTTTTCCTGAAAACATAATTGTATGAATTTTCGAAGAATATACTTGAAAAGAAGATAGCCTAAGATTAAAAATGTGTTTGGGTGGGGGCTTTTTGGGGGGAACTTAGTGTTACTGAAGTAAATTTAAGCATAGCAAAGCATATGGCAAATATAATTATTCTTGCTCAAGTATACATGTACAAATATTAATTATATTCAAGCATATTTTTGTGGTTTATCCCTAAATTTAAAACATTTATTTAAAAACGTTATTATTGTACTAAGTATTTAGATGCAATCAAAATGCTGTTAGAAAAGCTGGTTGGGCTGAATGCACATAAAATATCATCCCATTTGACAGTACTTTCCATGTTTATATGCCTGTTACAAATATATTAAAAATTACAACATTGGAATGTGACTCCTGTGACATGTTCACTGAAGTGACTATCTGTGCTTACCCAATAACAGTTTATAATGATGGGCTTTGTCTTCAAGGAACCCTAATTTGGCTACTCCTTATCTGAAGAATTCTCATCTTGTCCTGTGATGAGAAAGATGATCCATTACATTCACTGTTACTTTCTTACACAACTGATGGAAGTGCTTGAGCCATATTTCAGAACTGGAGTAGATAAAAAGGCATTTCCTGAGAATACCATCCTAATAGCAGGATGTGCTTTCCTCCAGTTTTTGAGGTGGCAGAACTGATTTTTTGAGTTTGTAGAGATGATTTACAGCCTTATATTCCCTGAGAGACATAAAAAAGGGACAGAGTAAAAGTTGGAGGAGGTTATGCTGCAGTATATGCACACTCTGTAAATGGTGCTGGAATTGCAAGTGCATAAGCAGTGCGAGGCTGGCAAATGAGCACATATGTGATCAGTGTTTGAATTAAATTCTTTAGGTCATGTAGACCGTGGGACAGGACATTTACCAATGCAAATATTTATTTAGCAGATTAAATTATAGGATCAAGGCTTACACTTGCACACAAATCATCCAAGCTGTGATTTGAAATATGCCTCTGGTAGGGTGCAGTGTTACACTTGCAGCACAAAAACTGGGATGGTATAGAGAGTGATGAGCCAATGTCTCCAGTGACTACTCTGCAAGTGGTAACACCAGGGAGAATATGACTGTAGTTTTCCTTCTTCAGATTCGGTATCCTGTATTTTAAAGCCTGTAACATTCATCAGAAAAACAGATAGGGCCTATCTGATCTTTAGAGCAGACAACATCTCTTCTGACTGTTTCAGCATGTATAAATGGATTAGCTTTGAAGGAAAAAAATGTCTTAGGTATTAACCTCTTAGTCAAGAATCCACATAGTGTGGCTGCTTCTGAGGAAAGAGGTAGACACAGAGGGTGACCACAGCACAGGCCATTCAGTACCCACCCCAGCCAGGGTGCAGTCCCACAGGGCCCGAGTGGAGGCAGGCTGGGGACAGAGCTGGGCACGGGGCTGCCCACAGCAGTGCTCGTGCCAGGGCTGAAGGGGGGATGTTGGACTCATGAGGATGCAATTTGTGGGAGGATCCAAGATGTGGCTCCTTGGGGAAATTAAGCCTTTTGGGGCACTCTAGGGCTTGACTATCTTTTAAAAAAATCTATGGCATTAGTTAAATTTAAATGTGTTTTTACCATAGTTTTTACATTATAATTACTCTCCCTTTTCAGAAGTAGTCTACTTATGATATTGTACAATCCCTGATCTAAATTAAAAACTACATTTACTATAATCAACTAACACTATTTACATTAACTAAGGCTACTATTCAAGTAGTTTTTTTAAAAAAAAAACAATTAAATGACTGCACTTGAAGCAATTACCAGTTAAGTACTTGAAGCACAAGCGTGCTGAGATGATAATTCAGCTGAAAGCAGTAACAGCCTCTCCTGCCAGGCAGAGGTAGCACCTTTTCCACGTACCCTCCAGCTACTCTCACAGCACTCCTGAGCTACTTGCATGAGATTCCACCATCTCACTGAAAAATACTGGCCGAAGGATTCTTAAATTTGGCCTCTAAAGGCAGACATGAGCAAGATACCATGCTCTGGTACCCTGAGAGATCCTTGAACAAATGCTCTCTATCTTGGCGTATTATTGCAGCTCTGGGGAAGTGTTTCTCGTACTATGCCTGACAGCATTTTTTGGCTCATTCAAAAGAAACACACAACCTGCTGTTACTAGATGATAGACCAGGCAAGACTAGGAAAGTGGAGGATATTCACAGATCCCAGTGATCATTGGTTCAGCTATCTGAGATCCTAATTACTGGGTATAGTCCAGCTGATGAAATTAAACTCAGACAACTCTGGGTCCCATTTCTTTGAACAAATGTGACATGGAGTGAAGAGCCAGAAAAGTGTTACATCAAAAGTAGAAATGGACAATAAGGACCATCCAGCTTTAGGGTGTTATCTGTGTATTCACTACAGCTATGGTATTATCGTTATGCAGACTGCCAGAAAAAAATATCAATATCTTATTCCACCAGAACCATTTAAGAAATAAATACACCTCTTCGAATATATTTCTTGCTCCAATACCTGACCTTGCTTAATTGCTTAACTCCATGTCAAAAATAAACTCATACTAAAAATGGCTTACCTTTGTTTTGCTGTTTATTGGTCATGGTCAGTGCTACAAATTCACATTGATGTTATTATTTGAATGTATCACATTTTACTTTAATGTATCCTATATCGTTCAAGGAGTCAATGGGGCAGAAGCCATTTATGTAATGATTACATCATTGCACTGAGTTTTTTGTTCCATAAAAAAGAATGTTGAACATAACTATTCACATCACAAGCAGAATACTAATGTTTCTGGAAAAAAAAATTTATTCACTCAATACAGTCTATGATTCTAAGATATATGTATTGTGTTGAGGAGGAGAGGACCTGCTCACCTAGGACAAATAACACCATGGTATTTTGTTAGAATATTAAACAGTAGCTTATGTCATGATTTCAAGTGATCAACAAATGCTTCTGGACACAGGAAAAATGTAGGTGCCTAAGACTCAGAAAGACAGGATTAACAATGATTCCCTTCTGATGTTCTCTAACACTGGAATTAACTGGCAGCTCCACTTTGAATCAAAAAATCTCTGTACTTGGCCACACTTGCATCAAAATACACAGACTGAGTACCTAGCCATGCTTAAGCTTTGCTGCTGATTAGAATGGGAAACCTTCTTGAACTTCAACTCCAAAACACATGTAATGCAGATAGTTGACATAGCACAAAGCTACATACCACTGTAGCAAATGCTAAAGGTCTCCTTGTTTCAGGAACAATGATCTCTGAACAGTCTAGTGCCTAGAACAGCTTTTGAGGAAGTGGAGACCATGGCAGGCAGGTCTCTTCAACCTAAGGGATACATATCTGCAGGCACTTCAACAACAATTATCTGAACAGCTTGGAATGAAGGAAGTGTTTAGACACATTCTAACAATTGCATTTAAGCTGGGCACTTGAAAAAGAAAAGCCTGATTATAATTTTGTGAGAAGAGCAAATCTACCTCATTGGGCAAAGTGAAAAACTGCATATCCTGGAAAGGCAATAAAATCATTTATTCCAATAACATATAGCTTTTCACAAGCTTACTCGCCAACAGAAATTGCCAGTTAAACACTAGCATCAATGATGTGGTTTTTCTAATCCTCTAATTTCTATTCTGTCTTCACATGGCGATATTTCTGGCTTACCATAACTAAGGAGGTAAAAATCCTTCCAAATCACAGCACTGCAAGGCAGCATCAGCCAGCAAGTATAACATTCCAATCAAAATAAATTGGTCCTTGGGTCAGCAGTAGCTGAGTGGTCAAAAATGTAATTTTAGTTTCTCATGGATTCTTTCTTAATATGGTGTCTGGCTTGTCAATGCTTTTTTTTTTTTTTTGTCTTTTGCCAGTGTCCTCTTATAAATGCTCTGGAAGAGATATTGGGCATAATCTTGGACCACCAGGTGTAACACATTTGTCATATCATACATTATGTATTTCACATATATCATATATATTTTTGGTAAGAATAAATTTGTTCTGTTTGGACTTCTAACAAAACACAGTGCAATACAACTACACAATGTGAGTTGTTGCTATTTGCAACCTGCTTTTGTAAGATCAGTGCTTCACTTCTAGATATCAGATGTGTTAGTCAACTTGTACCCATTCATACATAGGGGAAAACACTATTAAACCTATAAAATACACAAAACTCAAAAGCAAGCATTCACTTCATTCAGTGGAGTTTTCTTCATAGGTCTGAAACATTTCAAGGAGATCTTGGCTACTTTTTAAAATCTCTTGCTTTAGTGTTGTTTCAAAAGAAGATTTAGAAAAAAATCCAAATGTTACCAGAGAAATTCTTTACTAATTATTCAGTAGAATAATAGATAAATTCTTCACTAACACGTAAAAGCCACAATTGGGCAGTTTGAGTGACCTGAGGCAAATGAAAGCCAAACAAAAATTTAACAAATATTGAAAGAGAATAAAATTGTCAGCTTGCCAACACCATGACCATGAGATTATCAATATGTTCTTCTCATTATGTTGACTCAAGGATGTGATTTACTTAAGTATTTGATTTACCACTATTCTCTTTTGGCCAAAGAAAGCTACTTCAATGTAGTACAAGTTTGGCATGTCTTATGTTTTGAGCAGCCAGAGTTTGAAGCGTTGGATGTCAATCAACCGTGTATTCAGTAAGGATTTGTAAACGAGTTCTAAATCTGCACATTTCGCATCTAGCCACGTACTGGAAAAATAACAAGAGCATGTGTTTTCATGTCACAATGCTCCAGGTTAGGATTTGTAGTAATATTGTTCTATCAGAAAGAATTGCACCACTAGAGCCCATGGGCAGAGATTTAAATATTTCAGAAAGTCTTAGGCTAAGACATGCTTCCACCACTACAGCATATCCTGAAAGAAGAACTGCTCCCTCTACTTCTCAAGTCTCTTTTCTAAGGGATGTTACAAAATGGTAATAAGATTCAAGTAATTAATTTCATTCTAACAGAAAAAATCTGCAGATAACTTACACGGCTGACTGGCTACTGATGATTGATTTGGCTTTGTTGTTTCTATGGGCAAAATATTATATGAAGGATTCATCAGAGGATCTGTCTTAATCTAAAGTTTCAGTTGAAGAGCAGAGTAGGAAAAAAGATAAAATTAATTGTAACTGCCTCCAGATGTAGGAACTTCAGGATGAAATACTTCAATAATAAGTGCAACCTCTCCTCTCAAACTTCCGTGACACCAGATCTGTGGATGGCAACTAGTTCATTCAGTCTCTAAAAAGAGTTTCAAGGCAATTTGTAGCTGGTAAACTGATTTCACTCCATCCACATTTGGTGATACTATAATAAAGAGCAGAATTAGTAGGCTTATGGACGACATGGTAAAAGAAGGAAAAAATTAAAACATCTTTTCTACATGAAAGTTACACCTCAGTGACCTACTTGAGTTCCTTGAAAGAGACAACAGCAGAGAGACAGAAAGTGTCTGGATTCCAAGTATTCCAAGAGTCCTCATCCCTTCCCAGGCTTTTGAAGAAAGTAAGCTGCTTGACAACAACAAAGTAGGTCCACACGTAACTAAATAGTTAGTTAAAAGATAGGAAATAAAGAAAATTATCAGTTTTCACAGTAGAATCATAGAATCATTTAGGTTGGAAAAGACCTTTAAGATCAAGAATGGCATTACAGGGATATGTGATAATATTAATTAGTATTTTATTGATGTTAATCTACAAATCCATAAATGATCAAAAATAGTGTAAACAGTGGCAAAGTTTTCCAAAGAAAGTAAGTTATTAAACACAATAAAGGCAAAATGAAATGGTGAAAAATTGTAGAAAGTCCTAACACGAGTGACTGGATGACAAAATGGTAAATGTAATTCAAAGTACCTTGATACACGGCAAAGTACATGAAAGAATAGAACCTAACTTTGTGTATAAAAGGAACTATTGCCGGTCAGGAATGAGATTTTGGGACTAAGATGAATAAAAATTCCAACTAAACAGCTGTCAAATAAGCAAGTCAACAGTTGAACATTTTTAGAAAACAGAGAGTGAACCAGAGGTCATTATTATGCCAGTATATAAATACACGGTCTATCTACATTCTGTTTCTTCACAGAATCACA
>VYZX01025953.1:0-11695 GCA_013401335.1 Brachypteracias leptosomus
GTCTGGAGAACAGAAGGCTTAGGTGAGGCTATAGGACAAGAAGAAACAGTCTCAAGTTGCATCAGGGGAGGTTTAAATTGGATCTTAAGAAAAATTTCTTTACTGAAAGAGTGGTTAAGCATTGGAACAGACTGCCCAGGGAAGTGATGGAGTCACCATCCCTGGAGGTGTTAAAAAAATTACAGACATGGTATTTCAGGACATCATTTAGAGGTCAAGGTAGTATTGGGTTGACAGTTGGACTTGAAGATCTTAGAGGTCTTTTCCAACCTTAATGATTCTATGATTCTATGTGCTGCAAATCATCTGGCCTCCTTCTGATCATCTCTGAAAGAGCATGTGGATCATGGAAAGACGCCACCTTTACCATACTTCTTCTCTTTGTCTCTTTAAATTTATCATTCATTGAGATGAGTATCTGAACTTCAGGCCTGGAAGTGGTCCAAATTCAAGTATCCTCATTCAGGTAGTCTTGTGGAAGGACAAAAGGTGCACATTTTTGGTGTATAACTCTGTGTTTAGGGCTCATGTCCTAACAGATCTTTGGGTCAAAGAATTAATATCAATACCTTTTCAAACACACCAGTCACGCTGCGACAAAGCATAAATATTCATTGCCATCTCTCTCAGCAATTAGAAAGGAATCCATCTTAGCCCAAGTTCCCCAAAACACCAAACTCCTTGTCAGATAGACAGACTCTATTCCCTCCACACAAACTGCAGGGAGGCATACTTAATCCTTGAATTGGAAATCACTGCATCACTGATCATAGTAATAAACTTATTTCTCAGTTCACTTACTTCTGTGCCCGGCTGAGCTTAACTGGGCCAGAGGATTTTTGCCAAACAAGCCTTTGAAGCTTCTACATCCAGGTCAAGTTAAAGAAAAAAAAAAAAAAAGATATGTTAAGAATCTGTGCTGACATTCCTTATTATACTAATGAGCAGTTTGCTCCCTTTTACTACAAGTTAGTAATTTTCCCAGCTGAGTGATGGAGAATAAGAGCAGCCTGCCATCCCAGTCAGGTAGTAAAATATCGGAAGCTATTCCATGCTTTACAGAGCCTTGAACAAGACCTACTTGCCAACTCATCAGCTCCCCAGTGTTGAGGGCATTTTCTTATAATCATAAAAATGGAAGACATCATTACTTCTTGACCATTGTAATAATGCATCCGTCTTTGAGGGTAGGTCTTAGGCTAATCTCTTCTTCATTTCTCACTTGCTTCTTAAGGTATGCTTCTATTCAGCTGGTCTCTGCCTTCCTTTGCTCTAACCCTCTGCACATGACATTTACTGAGCCTGGCCATCTCACTGACAGCTGTGACAACCCCCTTGTAGGATTTAGATCTCTTCACAGAGAGGCTAGGATTTAGCCACCACAGTGTAATGCATGACCTGTAGTTCTGATACTCTGAGCATCCACGGTTCTTATCTAGGACCTATACCTGGTTTTACTTGAAAGGCTCTGCCTAGGACTGGCATGTGCCCCTGTCATATACAGATTTGCCATGGTACACATACA
The DNA here is from genome assembly GCA_013401335.1 of Brachypteracias leptosomus. Taxonomy (NCBI): domain Eukaryota; kingdom Metazoa; phylum Chordata; class Aves; order Coraciiformes; family Brachypteraciidae; genus Brachypteracias; species Brachypteracias leptosomus. The sequence continues at coordinate 1,526 of VYZX01025953.1, forward strand.
GACCTGTGTGCTAAAATGTGTATAGTTTGTTACAGTCTGGTATAGTCTGTTCCTCACATATCTGTCTGTAAACTAACTAAATTAAAAAGAAAAAAAATAGATGTCTGTACTTTGTATTGTTTGTGCCTTGAGAAATATGATTAAATGTATCATTTAACATATCTTATGCATTCAGAGTTCAAAACATTACAGAAATGAGAAATTATCTTGTTGGAGGTGCGTTCAAATAGTGTACAATTTAAGGAACAACTGGTACAAGCACGAAGCAAACTATTTAATAACTTATTGTTCATTTGGTGCCTTGAATAAGGCAGGAATACTACTGGAAGAGCTATGATTGCCTTTATTACAGACTGTAAAGGGTTTATATACAGTAAAGGTTCAAATTAAAGCTGCGAAGAAAATAAATTGTAATGTTTCTTAACTTTGTAATAATTTTTGTTAGACTTTATTAATTTTTTTAATTCTTTTTTTTTTACTTTTCTTATGTACGATATGTGATCTAGTGCAACAGTCTATCTCTGCTAGAAGTGCCTTTCAAGACAGATTTTAAACCATTGATTTTTCAGATTGATGTGATTGAGTTTTTTCTGCTGTGAACTGTATTTGATTGCTTGTAATAATAACAAGAACAAAAAGTAGAATATGAATGTTAACACATTAGCCGTGTGAATAATTCAAAGTATCCATGGAGAATCTAGATGAATTTAACTATACATAACCATCTGACAGAGATTTAGGTTCCATAGTTTTTTTTCTATAGTCAGAGAACAGGTCCTCTGATCTTGACAAAAAGATTCTCATCCTCAGAATCAAGTTCATGATGTGATAGTTATAACAAAATCAGCTATACAAGTGCTAACTTTTACATACAAATGTTAACTTTTACATTAAAAAGTAGAAAAAAAATTATGATAGCTTATTAATGAGGAAGAGCTCATATCTACATATGAGTCCACTCATGCTATACTGCTCATCATAATCTTCCTTTTGATTTTTGGGGAAGTGAAAAGTAATATTTTGTTGGATCAGGTCTAGAACAGAAATTCAACTTTCACCTTCTAAGCCTGTTTCTGGAAATGCTTCAAAGTCTTTAAACTGATAACTTCATTTTATCACTTCATAGCAAGACTTCTGATATGTCATTAATACTTTCAAGATACAGAGGAAAAGTCAAAGTCACTCTCTCTTTCTAGAAAGAAAAGCTTAATGAAAGGCTAAAATGTAAATATAGCTTTCTTTTTTAGCCGTTCCTGATAATTTGGGGACATTTTTCAGAAGGTGTCACTTTATCTCAAGCATACTTCATGACCTCTGAGCATTAGCTAATAAGACAGCATGGGACAGGAAAAGATAGAAACTAAAAAGGATTTAAAATACTCCTTTTTATGTAGTTATTTGCTACCTTGAACAAAAAGTATAGCACAGTGGGACCTCAGTCCTAATTTGGGGTTCCTTTTATCCACAATACAGATGGTTCAGAGTGTAATTTTAAAGATTTTCCTATGATAACTTTTTTTTTTCTTATTTTTGTCTTGCAGCTTTGAACAGTATGTGGAAGGGGCCAGACTGTCAGGGAGCAGCAAGGGCTGGGGATGTGTAACCTTTGCCAGCAGGGCAGTGGCCTCACCAACCAAGGCCAGTCCTACCACCTCTGTGAGAGGTGTGTGGCACGGGCTGGGAATGGCAGCTGGGCTCAGCCCAGAGTCCAGGTAATCAAACAAGTCCATAGCAATGAGGCAAGTCCAAGGTCTGGCTGGGAAGTCAAGGCTATGCACCAGGGTCAAGCTCAGCAAGTTCCAAGGCATGTTTGCAGTGTAGCTCAGGCAAGGACCAGGCAAGAGTCTGAACTTAAATGCAGCTCCCAAGCAAAGGGCAAAAGGAGCTCTTTCTTAAACAAATCAGCAAGGTTACATGGCTATACCATATCACAGCTGACCTCCAGCACCTGCAATCAGACTTCTGGTGGGGGAGAGGGTGCAGAGATGGTCACTGCACTCAGGTCCCCAACATAGACTTTGCTATAATGTGACAGTGTGTCACGATCTGTTATGCCTGGCATAGCCACATGCCACATTAAAAGCCCTGCCAAGTGTCTGCGCATACCATGTGAGCACAGAACAGCCCTGCAGCTGGGCAGGCTGAAAGCCTGATTTTTGTCCCCTGGCTGTAACCGTTTTTCTCACTCCAGCTGTGTTCGGGTGGTGAGTCATCTTCAGTGCTAAAGGTGTAAGAAGCACACACAGGAACATAAGGAACAGACGTTACACAGCTGAATTCTCAAAACTTCAGTGAGTCTCTGGAATTTTTGTGAAGCAAGAATTGCAAGTCTCATATTTAATGCATGAAGTGAAACAGCTTTGAATTCCTTCTACGTAAAAAAGCCTTAGAATAAACATGTGACATACTGAAGAATCGTGCTCTACAGTGAGGACCTATAAAAAGTTCCTATATCCATAAAATACATGTGGAGTTGGTAGGGTTGTGAGGTAGGGCTAAGAGGAAAATCCAGCAACTCTCTATACTGGCAACGAGCCCTTGGAGCCCCTAGTTCTGTACTTGCTGCACTTGGAAGTGGGCAGCAGTGTCCTGACAACACACACTTCAGACACTCACTGGGAGTGAACAGATTTAGGCTGCTAAGTCATTTTGGTATTTCTAAGATAGTAAGTGATAATAAAATGCATCTTTTGGAAACAAGTAAACCAAACATAAACCACCACATCATTCCTGATGGTTAGTATTTGATATGTATGACTACCTTTTCTTGTTCTGTGGCATCTGAAAAATTTAAGGGGAGTGTTTGTTTGAAACAACAGTTATGTGCTGCTGATATCATGACACAAACAGGAATTAAGTCAAATCAGATGCCCAAAGTGCCTAGCATGGTCTGATATTGCTGGAATATTTATGGACAATCTTCTGCTGATACCACTGTAGAAGCCAATATATTATGTTAAGCCCAACAGAAAAAAAAGTACCCTTCTGTCTAAGTTTTAAATGTCTAAGCAATTTAACAATACTCTTTCTATTGAAAAGAGGCCTTGGTTCTCATTGCAGTCTTGGTGAAGACCAATGAGTACAGTTTTCTGTGACAGGAAACCACTTTGGCTATTAGAAGATCCATGTTTACTGCATTGTATGTTAAGCAGTAGTGCCTATAGCAGCAGTAGTACCTACCTACCCTTCAAAGTCTAAAGAATTATGATCTTTCTTGCTTTATCAACAGCCACAAAAAGACTAAGTTGCTGAAAGGTAACTTGGAAGTTGTGATGCAACATTTTGTGCAGGTGATAACCCTATGGGAAGGGCTTGATTATGCATATTGATTTTGCTAAAAACTTTTATTCTTCCATGGTTGATTTCTTCTGCCCTGAAAGTCTGATAAACATTTAAAAAACAACCTCTTTTCATGCACTCTCAAGCACATTGAAGCACATACTGCTTACAGTTCAGCTTGCTAAGTATTTTTAATTGGTTTTAATTAAATTATGACAGAGTATTTTTGTGTCTGAGTTGTTGGGATAATGAGATGTGTGTAAGTGTGTATTTTTGGTTCTAGAAAAGAAGAGCATTTTTAATTGCTGACATGTTTCAGCCTACTTTGTTCCTACATAAATCTAGGAACATGTAGCTTGTGAATTCTTCCAATACTGAGAAAATACCAAGATGGTGCGGCATTCTTGTAGTCTGCTGGAGGTTGCACTCCTTGCAGTCCCTGATTTTAGGACAAGGGAATAAGACAAAGAGGAGAGATTTGGCTTGTGTAGACCTGTATTATTCGTGCTTCAAGTTTCTTGAGTTGCACTTTGTGAGGTCAAGTATGATTTGAACAGAATCAGAACTGCTTGGATGTATTTTAGGAGCTGGTCTGGTTTGAAGACACACACTGAGCAGAAATTACTATTCCCTTTAAGAGGTTAGAGGAGCTGCTTGGTTTCCAGCTAACTAAGAATCACTAAGTATCTATTTCAGTCTAGCACCGAGAACACCATCCTTTGTAGCAGCAGCATGCTCTAGTTTCAAGAGGCAATGCCAGAGCATTTTCATATTGCAAATAGAAGTGTACAGGGAGAGAGCTGTAAGCCATTTCTTCTCTTCTATGCCATTACACTGCATTCATCATCATGTCATCTGAGTTTTTTGCTTTCCTTTGCAGGTTTTGTGAGCTACTCAGGTTATTTTACTCCTCTGATTTAATATTGATTTTCTCCATTCTGTTTTCTGTACTGGCCAGTTAATCATTAACTCTGTGTAAAAAAGTATTAACAATTATAAATACAATTAAAATAATGAGAATTCTGCCACATTAATACTGTGACAAATAAACAGATGATAGTTTAAAGAGTCTTCAGAAAACAAGGCATCAGGGAATCCTGAGCAAAGAAGTGATGGTGGTAAGAAAATGGAGTCCTTCCAGAAAATTTATTGAAAGCACAGCAACACCAAAAATACAATTCTCTACATGAAAAAAGCAAGCCTTAAAGTTAAAATTATATAGCAGTCTATAGAATTTTACAGTGTATTTTATATAGTTATGTAGGCCACAGATTCAGTAAGACACCAGACTTTCCTTGCTCTGAATTAAGGTTTGAGGTAGTGTGTGTTAAGCTATAGTCTCCTGTTTGAAAGAGCCCCCAGTGTGCCAGTCACTTCTATAACTTTCCACACCTGCCCTCTACTCTGGCTTCATAGCTGGTAATCTTCTCCTGGAACAGTAGACTTACAGGCTATAGCTACTAAAATAATTTTCTATAAAGATCTAGATTTACTTACTGGGTAACTAAAATGGCATCAAGCCTCTTTGTAGATGTACCTCTGTGGCTGTTTCAGTGATTGTAAGAGATAAAACAGTCGTTGATACTGGCTGTGATTTTGCCGGTAGTCGAGCAAAGGAAATCTTAATGGTTGATTCTGTTGCCCCTTATCAGCTGAAATGCCATGGCTGACTCAGTGCTTGCTCCTGATTCCTTCTAGTTGTGGGGCAAAACAGGTTAGTTTATGCAGCTGTCAGAAAGTGTAAACACATCCTGCTTCATAAGTGAGAGAGGTAAAAGCACATACAAAAGGCCAGAAAGGCCGCACAGCTGTGAAGAGATAAGTTGCTAAGCTGCTATAAGTCACACTCAGTCACATACCCACAGCCTGAGAGCAAATGGTCAGTGCGTCACCTCTTCACAACACTGCTGTTGCTGTTTTTCAAGAGCAGTATGAAGTATAATGCATCATTTCTTGTTGCTCATTCTGCTCATTGGATTTTCATGGGACATTTCAGGGTATTTTTGGTCTCCTTCTACTCATCACATTGTCAAGACAATGGGAAGACAATGTGCTTTTCTCTTCTTGTTCCCATTATTATAATGCAAATGAATTAATATTGTGCCATTCTCTGTTCTCATTATGATCCTCCTTGGAGAAACAGTACAATAGGAAAATATACCAGTCAGTAAAACCTTCTGTGACAACTCAGCATTGTGATAAAATGTGCTGCAGTACAAGAAGTAACATGCATGTGCTCATTTTGTGGAAATGGAAGACGGGAAGAAGAGGATGTAGAACAAATTAACCCTTTCTGGTAACTGAAGTTCATAGCCCTCTGGAAGCTTCTCTGCTTCTCTTAGTCATAAGACATGTGACTGTACAGGGCATAATCTGTATTGATCCCCAGGGGATATTTTTCCCCTTTGTAGCAAAACAACCCATTAGGTAAACAGAGCTTTGTTGCCTATAGCAACAGAAAATTGCATTCTAGAGGATAACAATATATTTTAGTTCCACTTATTTCTTTCAAAGTTAAAAATAAAGATCAGCAGGAAAACAGAAGTACAATTACAATTATGCCTTGCTTAATAAAGACTAGACAACTACAAGGAGAAAGAACAAGATTCATCAACAGAATGCTGAAAGATAGAGAATAATTGTGTAGCATTTACCTGCTGCTTACTTTATTTACAGCAGCAGCAGCTTGGCATTCAGTTGTTCCCACCACAGCCAGACAGCTTGCCACAAAGAAGCACGCATTGTTCACATTATGTTTCCAGACATTGCCTGACTTAGCTTAAATGGAAGTAGATTCCAAATATATTTCACAGGCTTTTGCTGGCTATGGCATAGGGCTTCCCTGTCAGTGCTGTGCTGACAGAAAATAAGAAAATAAAATTGCATATAAAACTAATGAAAGTAGGAAAGACCATGTGGCTGATGCTGGAAGTGCGTGGGGTCAGCTGGGAAGAGCTACAAGAATTTAGTAAAATGTCCTAAACAGACAATATGAATCAGACCTAGTTGCCCAAACTCCAGGTTATGGAGTATAATCTGTGTTATTGAAATAATATTATCACTATTTTCCAGAAGTCTAAAAGAAGGAGTAGATGCTGAGATTTCATAATGGACAAAAATCACTGGTGGGGTTCTTCGAGAATCCCTGCTATGACCAGTGCTGTTTAACAAAACCATTAAAAGAACTGGGAAAAGTAATGTGATTAAGAAGTTTCCCAGTATTAGTAAGCTATTCAGGGTAGTAAGAAGAAAGGCAGACTGAAAACGGTAGGAGACCTAGGGACTGGTAAAACAGTAAAAAATATCCCCTGGAAATGAATGTGAAGAATCTTAGAATCATAGATTTGATTTGAAGGGACCTTAAAGATCACCTAGTTCCAAGCCCCCTGCTATGGGCAGGTTCATCTTCCACTAGACCAGATTGCTCAAAGTTCCATACAACCTGACCTTGAACACTTCCAGGAGTGGGGCTTGCACAGCTTCTTTGAGCAACCTGTTCCAGTGTCTCACCACCCTCATAGTCTAGAATTTCTTGCATATATCTAATCTAAATCTAACCTGTTTCAGTTTAAAACTGTTACCCTTTGTCCTAACACTACAAGCCCTTGTAAAAAGTCCCTCTCCAGATTTCTTGCAGGCCTGTTTTAGGTACTGGAAGGCTACTATAAGGTCTCCCTGGAGCGTTCTCTTCTCTAGGTTAAACAATCCCACTATCTCAACCTGTCCTCATAGGAGACATGCTCCAGCTCTCTGATCATCTTCATGGTCCTCCTCTAGAATCACTTTGATAGGTCCATGTCCTTCTTGTGCTGGGCACTGCAGAGTTGAACTCATTATTCCAGATGGGGCCTCACAAAGGGAGTGGAGAGGGAGAATCACCTCCTTTGACCTGCTGACCACACTACTTTTGATGCAGTCCAGGATATGGTCGGCCTTCTGGGCTTTAAGTGCACATTGCCAGGTCATGTTGAGCTTCTTATCAACAAACACCCTCAAGTCCTCCTCTGCCAGACTGCTCTCAATACATGCCCTGCCCAGCCTGTATTTGTGCTTGGGTTTGCCTCGACCCAGGTGCAGGACCTTGCACTTGGCCTTGTTGAATTTCATGACATTTGTGGGGGACCACATCTAAAGCCTGTTAGGGTCCCTCTGGATGACATCCCTTCCCTCTAGTGTGTCGACTACACTGTGTTGTCCACAAACTTGCTGAAAGAGCATTTGATCCTTATTAGATTTAAGATGATAATGCATTGGCAAACTTTTTGTATCAGAAAAGTTTATTTTTCAGTTGCTAAACTTTTTTGATGCACAAAGTTTGCCTATCTTCCAAGTCGGCTGGAAGCACACCTCTTGCATTTAGGAAGAGGTGGGTATAGGATTTTGATACCTGATTTAATGAGGTACAGGAGAAGAAAGGGATGAGGCTCTAAATTTTCTAACTTTGCTTTTACTTGCTTTAGAGAAGGGTTTAGAAATCTTTCCATTTTTTCCTTATATATTAATGGCTCCTTTTCTTTCTAAATGTAAGACATCTTTTAATTTTTTTCAAGGAAAGATATGGATAGCATTCATTGAAATAAGACTACAAAGAAAATACTGCACCGAAAGCAGAATAATACAAGATTTTATCTAAAAGAGTGAATTAGGAATACTTTGTAATCATCTAGGGTTCTTCAGTTTTTATTATGGCTGAGTCATGATGCTTTACAGTTGGGAATAAGTCTTGTATTGTAAAAAAAAAAGCCACAGACATGGTTACATGGGTGGTAGGTAGTGACACAAATTGAGATCTATTAGTGCCACTATGGGGAGACAGTCTCCAATAATTCATAAGTCATGGGGGAATTAGAGGCAGCTTCTTATACTCAGTTTAGCACTAAGTACAGGCCTGAGAACTTTTTGGTTTATAAAAATATATACAAATAAATTATAGCAATTTAGTTACACAATAATTCTTGATCTGTTTTGTTTGTGAGAATCTTGGAGACCCTTTAAAACTATACATAGGGATTTGGTAAGACCATCATTTGTCATTTTTAAAATGTAAGCTCATGGAATCAAGTTATTATTTTAGACTGTAACTTTTTAATATTCTTTTAAAAATGCATATTTATAATCCATATGACTCTGAAACAGTATGAAGATCTGGGGACAAACACTTTTTTTAGAAAGCACAAGGCAAATGTAGGTTGCCAATATTTAAATATTTATGTATTACAAACAATTCATTATTATAAGGATAAGCTCATGATTTCCTGGTACTTTACATTATTTGAATACTTGATTTTATTTTCCTTGATTGCATATTATAATGTAACTTCCAGAATGACAATTTAAAAATAAATGCTAGCGCTTATTAATTCAAAATGTACTTTCAGTGAATATTCTGCAATAATAGGTTAAAAATTGATACTTCATTGCAGTATTTGCCAACCAGAAACCATGTCGATGTGAATGGTTCAGGAGAAATGGAGAGTGAAATTAACTGAAAACTCATTTCAGGAGACTGTTTTCATCTAAGAAATGCAAAAATCACACCTAGTGGAAAAGGAACCCCCCCCGCTGCCCCAAATCTACAATTGTCTCTAAACTGACTTTAAGGTGATTTTGATCAGGACCCCACTTAAACATGTGTGAAGGCATCTGAATAGCTTTTATAGAACATAAGTATTAAAAAAGCTGTTCTGAAATAATACATATATCTGTAACTCTAGAATAACTCCAATAATTTCCTGATTTGTAATGGCATCTAATTAATGCAGTCTCTTTCAAACATTTTCTTTTATTTCCTAACTTTTTCATATCACCAATTTTTTTCTCTCAGTACTCCATCTATAGATCTTGCAACTGTCAAAGCACAGAAATATCTTTTTCATATTTTCAGTGCTTTACATTTCTTAGACACCAAAGGTTTGGTTACCTATAGCCTGATTTATTCAAATCTACTTGTGATTCCTTTCACATTAAGCAATTCCAACACCTAAGATATATTTTTGTAGTCAAAGCACTCCTCACATAAAATATACACCAATCTTTTTTCACAATTCTTAACCAATTTACCCCAGGGAAGTGAGGAAACAGCTCTTTTGAATTAGTGGCCATTAGTTCAATCACAGACAATTTACCTGCCAAGAGTTAGAATCAGGACTGTCACACAGTAATTTCTGGTTGCTGGCCTTGTATGTACTGCTGAGTGAAACTCTGGGACCACTTGTGTTAAACAAAGTTTAGATAAATAAAAACTGATAAGATTATTTTGTCTCAGCCTTCTCCATCTCCAGATATTCAGTGATATTTTCATTAATCAGTTAGGAAGTACAATTCAGTTATATTCTTTCCTGATTTTCTTAAAAAGAGCAATTAACTTAGTTGCAACTTATTTGTGAAAGGCTGCATTCAGCTGTGATTAGAATTCAGAAAATATCTCTGGTGACTTAAAATATTCTTGCAAACCTGAATTTGTTTAGAATGTGTCCCTTTCATATTCATTTTCCAAATGATTCTGTTCACAGGCAAGAATTTTTTATTGATGCAAATAGTAGTGTCAGATCAATCATCGCAGATAAACACTTATGACCTCTGAACATGGCAGAGGCAGGAACTGCTTTGGAGACACTATGAACAAATGATAAAAAAGGGATTTAACCTCCGCTTGGAAATCGGCTGCTATGATTGCAACATGATCCTTTAAAAACAGTAATCCTTCTTCTCCACTAAAGACAACCATTATGGGTCAGCAAATAAACCCAAACAAACCATGTAATAAAGAAATTAGGGAGTTTTTTCCCATCCTGGCAGGTGGAAAAAACCATAAAGGTTGAAGTGTGTGTGAGTAGCAGGAAGAAATTTGGCAAAATAATAAGGATCAATCCCCAAACAATTAAATGGTGA
>VYZX01025953.1:21177-50122 GCA_013401335.1 Brachypteracias leptosomus
CAGCCCCTCCTCTAGTTTTATTGCTGAATATGTCATATGGTATGGAATATCCTTGGGGTCAGCTGTCCCAGATGTGTCCTCTCCCAACTTCTTGGTGCATCCCCAGCCTACTCACTGACAGGGTAGTGTAAGAGGCAGAAAAGGCCTTGACTCTGCGTAAGCTCTGCTCAGCGGTAACTAAAACATCTCTGCATTATCATCTCTGCATTATCAACATTCTTTTCAGCACAAATTCAAAACATATCCCATACAAACTAAAATGAAGAAAATTAACTCTATCTCAGCCAAAATCAGCACATGCTACTAATTTCTAATGATGGGTTTTGTTTTTTGTTCTGGAAGAAACAGCAAGTACCTACCTATCTTTACTATGCCTCTCATAACTCCATGCTTGTCTATCATACACCACTCAGTCATAGATTTTCCAAGTTCATAATCCTGGCAGAATTAGCAACTCCTGTCTGGAATCCATTGTGTATTTTAGAGAGAAGTTAAAGTTTTATATCTGTTGGCCAGGAAATATAACGGAGAGGAATAAATAAAAAATGTGAACATAACAGTAAAATACATTAATGGTTGTAATTCCCTGCTGTTTAAGACTTAGTTTCTGCATTGTCTCACTCACTGTTTTCATCCATGCATTAAGAATACACATTTGTGTTCCCTAAGGGTTCATTTGGATTAGTAAGAAACATTGAAGTTTTCAATCTTACCTGTTTAAGCATATTTTCCAATCCTTGAACAGTTTGAGGTTGCCAGGAACCTCTGGAGTTCATCTGATCCAACTGCCCTGCAAAGAGAAGTTTTGGCTAGAACAGGTTCCCCAGAGCTGTGTTCAGCTGGGGAATGTTGTCTCTGTCTCCAGGGATGAAGACTCTACAACCTCTCTGGGAAAACATGTAATATAATGTTTACTCCAGAACTATACTACTGACTGCCAGTAGAGCAGAGGACATTAAAAATCTAAAACACATTCTGCAGCAGACTCCTTTTTGGAGCTTTTGAATATCTTAATGTTCCAATTTTTAGTTTAATTACTGCATGCTACTTTTTTCCAAAGCTTTTGACTAACTCTGTTATAATTTTATATTTTCCTTACCATCTTCTAAATGTGCTCATAGAAAACTAGATCACTTCATGCATTTACATATTTGAAGTCCAATTTCAAAAATGTATCTTTGAAGCTCTCTGAATTTTGTGGTGAGGGTTAGGGGTAATGCATTTGATTTTAACTTCTTAAAGAAATTTTCTATCCGGGCTTCTTGATTCTCTTAGTTTGACTTTGTGCTGAAATAAGTCCAAGCTGTGACTATTTATTAGAGTACTCTTAATGAATAAGGTATTGAGTTACCTTTTCTTGCCAGATAATTGCCTCATTAATTTTGTTAGATATTGAGGGTACAGGACCTGGGCACGAACAAAACAAAAAAGAGCTTATTTTGCATTTCTAGAAATGAAGAGGCAAATAATCTTTCAATGCTACTTTTAAAAGATTCCCTCAAATTAATTCCCCTCCGTACTGTATTTACATTCTGATCTCGCTAGCAGGTAAGTTTCTACAATTATCCTACTTTTACTCTGTGTTAGTGGATGTATGAAAAGTGTACTCTCTATCTGCAAATAGTCACACTCCATTTGGCAGCTAAATGGGCAAAAGAAAGATGTGCTTTGTGGTCTGTGTCCAATTGACACAGCTTGAAAATTGAAACGTATTATTTATGAGCAGCTACTCGTAACAATTCCACTTACAGGATGAGAATTATTGCCATGCTCTGGCCAGAGTCCTGCAAATGCTAATTCAGATGCATATGGACAGATTAGCTGGTTTAAGTTCATTTGAACAGTTTACTGCTGTAAGCAAAGGAAGCTGTTCAGAGCTCTGCAGCCTTGGAGTATGTTTATGTGAGCTGCAAACTCCAGTGACCAAACGCTGTCTCTTTAAAGCTCTGCTAAGGGAGCTCACCTCAGCTGTGGAGCACTGCCAGGGAGACTTCAACAGAAGCTTCAAATGGTTGGGAGTTTTACTGTCTTCTTTCTCTTCTGCCCTTATGCTCCCTATGACCTGTGAGGAAAACACCAGCGTGGAGATTACAAAGAAGGATTACTAATGAAAGAGAGACTGTCAGAGCCCTCAGAACATGTCCCTCGCAGAGCCTGGTCTGGAGGGGCTTGGGGCCAGCTCACAGACTCTATTGTTTGGCCCCCACCTGAACCCCAGATCCCACAGTACCTTAGCCATGTGAATACCCAGCCCTGGACCTGCTGTGTCTGAATCCTGATCCCCACTCCTGGCTGAAGTCCCAGATTGTCCCCATCCCCAGGGAGGTGCCTGGTACCTGGTGCCTGAGACTCAGGCTGTCTCATCTGCCCCCCAGCCTGCCCTGCCCTGGTTGGACAGGACAGTCCCTGACTGCCAGATCCTGCTCAACTACCCCCTGGAGCACCTGACACTCCTAACCCCCAGCCCAGAGAACTGCTGGCTCTCTCAGTGCCCTGCTAGATTTGTTGGAAATCCTAGCTTTGCCTTTAAAGCCTTGAGAGTTGTGATCTTAATACTGAAATGGAATAAAAATGTACTTTTTAAAGAAGGTAAGAGAAAGCTCACTGGAAAGTACAAATGTTCACTTCTTAGTAACTTCCTTACCATGGATAAGCAGAAGTAGAAATCTATAGAAATAACAGCTCATTTGTTTCCATTTTTGAAACCTTATCCATTGAGGATAAGTATACTGATTGGAAAATCAATATATATGATTATATTCATCTTCCTGCCTGATGAACAGGATCCTGTCCATGCTAACTTACTATATCATCTGAGTCAGCTGCAGAAAGACCTGAGCTATCCTTAGACTCTCATATATGGCAGGAAAATTTGTTTTAGTCCAAAGTTGAATGGAACTTAGATTCTTGTTCACTTACAAGCAAGTACATTGGTTTCCTTGCTTTTGATTAGAAATTCCTCACAGAGAGCTAGGTCTTAAAAACTGAAAAGCATTTTCAATTTTCAGACAGTAATTTTGTGTGTTTCCACCATCTTTACTTTCTATTTTTAATCTTTCATATTATTTATTGGCACCCAACATCCTCACTCATTTGTTTTTGCACATCCACTTTATTACACACAGTGTCCTCCATCTGTAGGCTGGACATAAAATAGTGGCTCAGCCTCTCAGAAGTGTATACATACAAACCAGGAAACCAGAATGCTGTGTAGCCTGGGAAATATGATTTTTGCCATAACCAGTAAGAGGCTTGGACTGACCTGACACTGCAGGGTGTCAGAACATGTGTGAGTTTGCCTAGGCATTGCTTCAGCTGATTTTAACACTCATCTGATGACCAAGTGACTATTGCTTCGTATTTGTATGAGCTGAAGCTTTGTGAACACCAAGAACGGTAAAGGTCTGGCAAACCTGTCTCGCAAGAAAAAGCCCTTGATATGAGCTGAAGCTAGGGGAGACAACTTTCAGACTTCAGCAAGGAACAAATGATAAGGAGGCAAACTACAATAAGAAAACATGTAAATATAACTCCAGATGGACCCCAAGAGAGAAGAGGAAGAAACTCCCACATACTGTGAGCATCATCCTGACACAGGGAGGGGAGATGACATTCAGAGTTGACATTAGGAAACTTTTCTTTATCAAGAGGGTGGTCAAGCACTGGAAAAATCTTACTAGATATGTGGTCAATCCCCCAAGGCTGTCAGTATTTAAGAGACATTTAGACAATGCCCTTAATAACATGCTTTAACTTTTGTTCAACTCTGAAGTGGTCAGACAGTTGGACCAGGTGATTGTTGTGGGTCCCTTCCAACTAAAACTATTCTTTCTATTCTATTCTATTTCATTCCATTTCATTCTATTCTATTCTATTCTATTCTATTCTATTCTATTCTAATTCTAAGACTTCAACTCATCATACCTGAAAAAGAGAGACAATTCATCGTAACTCCCACCCTGTGACTCCTGCTTGAAGAAGACTGCAACTGTCAACCTTAGGACAAGAGCAACACTGGAAGGATGATCATAATGCCAGAGGAAAGGGAGGACTATAGGAAAAGATGTTCTGTGTAAAGATTTTAATTGTATTGTTAATATGAATTGCTGTTTCAATTAGATAACTTGGATAGTTAAACTGTTAAAACATTAATTCAACTCAAATGCTTTAGTTTCATATGTGCAGTGTATCTCTCTTGCCAGTAACAATATTTTATATAACACAAACCATATCTTGAAATCCAGCCTCAGAACCAAGCTGAGATATGGCTGTAGAACATAGCTGTATTTGTTTATATGATGTTGAATTTCAGCTCTCATAAATATATTTTTAAATGGTGATGCTCATAACTAACATATTTCTGCTAGGTTGGACTATTACTCAGTCAGTTTTCTTGTCCCTAATATACTTAGAGAACACCCACATCTACATTTAAAATACATTTGATAAATACAATATCACGAGGAATGAGGAAGTGATTCGGTAGCACTTGCCCTTTTACTCATACTCAGGATGGGAAATAGGGTGGGATGACTGAGTGGGTTAGACCATTTATCCATCTGTCTTTATTTCCAGGACGTATGTTATAATAGAGCAATTATATTTCTCTGCCATATTTACTCTAGCTAGATGTTCTCTTGTCCTTTTGTAAGTCCAGCTCTTCAAAGTCCTAGGCATTCATTTTACTCTTCAAGATAAAGGTCTATTTTTGGAATTCATTATTGTTGTGGAGACAATCAAAAAACTGTTTAAATTATTTGACTGACACCAAGGGAGGGTTAACATCCCACAAGATCAAAGAGTCAGATGTCATTCTAGATATAAATGTGGACCCCTGTAAGGACTTACCATGCTAAACTCTTCAGCCACCCAAAAGGAAATTTTTCAATAGTTACAGTTTACATCCTATGAATTTAACATATGTTTCTCTACTGAACTTGTAAGGATGTCCACAAGTTTGCTTCTGTGTGTGGCAAAAATTGTGTCTTTTTAGTAGCAGCTCAGAGCTGAGCAGCTTGACACTTTTCTCATCTTGGTCAACTAGGATGCTTATCTGACTACTAAGTAAATCAATACCTTACATGTCCTCAAAGTTCACTTAATGTGTTAATTGTATTCATTTTGACACAAAACCACTTCTATTCAAATGATAATCATATGGATAATGTTTGCCATCTCTTAATTCAAAAGTTCCAGAGTTAAAGGGATAGAAACAGTTTCCCTCTCCTCTCAGCAATTCCCAGCCTTAAGAAAGCATGCTGTTCTAAGGAAGAGCTTTCAACCTGTGTGGTGAGGTGGGGTTTGTATACCAGAAATATAACATCTCTTAGTTCAGGGAAAGAAGATATCTGCTTTTTCATGCAGTCCCTTATGAGTAGGGAACTGAGAAAGTCCCAAGTCCCAGTCACTTCTCCAAGAGTCAATTAAAATATATACACAAACGTTTATTTTAAAAAATGTTATTGAGTGCTTAACATCCTGACCTAGTGGATTAATTATGTTAACTTCTAGGTTTTATACTTTGAACCCCTTAAATTTTAAATAAAACCTTGTTCTCCATTTTTTGGAAAAGCGGTGACTGGCTCCCAGGAGTCAGAGAGCAGCTACAGCTGTGATTCTCATCTAACAGAGGAATCCTCATGTAATCCTTAGCTGTTTGCCACACCACCACAAAGGGACTCAGTCTCAGCTCTACCTTTCCAGACTTTCCTATTAGCTATTTTAGGCTTCATGTTACTTACTAAGGCAATTATAGTGAATTCCATTTTGTGGTACTTAATTCCCTCCAGGCGATGATTTAGGAACATCAGGTATTTAACTCAGAGTTATAAATCAAAGCTAACTTGAAAGTTTAGTTGTAGTTTTGTTCAACACCACTTGAAATTGGTTATCTTGTTGGCAAGATTCATGGAGGTCACAAATTCTCAGCAGCTCAACTTTTCTGTAGGAATATTGGAAGTTGTGAAAAGTAAGTAAACTCTTAGTAATGTAGGAAATATATTTTTTTTATTTCCTTTGTCTCTGAGAGTGGAAATCAGGTTCTTTAGAATTGAAACTATCTTTAAAAGAAAGCAAACAAAAACCCCCTCTAGCATGTGGAAATTCTGCTTCTCGGCTGGTTCTACAGATCTTACTTAAGGCTAGTTGCCTAAACCCTGGTGTTCAGCAAGTACCATGGTTTTCAATCCTTTGAATGACTTAGCCTTGCTTAATGTGGGGTCTGCTATTCCGGCTAATAAAAAAATGTGAAGAGCCCACAAATAGAAGAAAACAGAAAAGCACTGGTAGAAAACTTGCAAGTTATGATTCAGCACCTAAATTTGTTACAATTCTAGATAGCCTCAAGGGTCTTAGCAGGTAATTGGTTCTTAACTGGAAGAAACATTCCTGTTAGGCAGAGACAAATTATTTTAATACCCAATTTACTCCACTTTTTTTTTGTGGAGAAAACTGTGTGAGGGACAGACCTGGTGTCCGACATTAACATTTTCCTTCAGGGGAGACAGGCATTCACAAGGGAAAACCAGTAGAACAGTGCCTGTATGAAAAAGAGAGTTAAAATTCTACACATCACTTATATAAAACTGTTTCTGGTAGCTTCTAAATTAAATCCTGGCTTCCCTGAAGTCCACTGCATACTTCAGTTGCTTTCCTTGGAGATAAGTTTTCTATTTAACTTTCCTTCACTTAAATTTTATGTAGTTGGACTATGTTAAGCAATTAATGAGTAGGATATTTGAAAACATAAGTGACCAGAGTATTTGTTGAAATTAGACTTATTTTCTCTTAGCAAACAGTAAAAATTTCATTAATATCATATCATTTATATTCCTTTACCCATAAATCATCATATTTTACCTATAGATTACTACTGATCTCTTAGTATCTTAGTATATGAGTACTACTTTAAACATTTGCAAACTTGAATTTACATCTTGAGCTTTTTTTACTTTTTATTATACCACTGCTTTCCTGAATGAAAGCACTACAGACAGATTGGTAGTGTGAGCAGTGTACATAAACCCAGCTAGAAGGACAACTAATTGTTTCAACTTGAAATTAATGTCAACACAAAATGAGTTTACTTTTCTTAATTAAATGAATTACTGTTACATTCTGAAAATGTCTGTTCAATAGCCATTCTTATGAATCAATATTGCTCATAAAAATGGAACTGAAAAGAGAACTAAATCAGTTTTAAATGTACCAAAGCATAAATACAAATGAAAATGGCAAAAGAAGGGTGCAGGAATTTTCCTATAATCACTGGCAGAGGCTGGAAAGGCAAACTCAGTGAGGAAGATTATTCAGGGTCTCCTGTTTTCATAAGCATCAAATCCACTCTGCTCAAATACCTACAAAGTGCCTCATAAAGATGCACTCTAGCCACCTTATTTCTTGAAAACACAAATGTGAAGTCTGACATGAATGTTTGAAATATTGTTTTATTGAGCCATTTCTAGTTTGTTACTACACTATGTTCCTTTTAAAACTGCTTTTTAAACTACATATATTGGTACAAGGTTAGGAGTTGAAATTAAATGCAGCCTCTGTAGAGCTTTTCTAAAATAGTTCCTCTGTCAAGAAAGCATCAATTATTCTAAAATGTAAATATGTGAACAATATGAAGATTGTTAGCTCTTTCTGTTTTAAAAGCACAATATAAATTCATGCATTTTTTTTCTTTTCCTTTTAAGCTGAAAGTACATAGAAATTCTGCTCAAATATCTGAGGTGACCTAACATAAAACACCTGTAAGGACCTTGGTGGAGTGTTCTTGAGAGATACTGTTCTAAGGGCGTTCTCTAAAGAATTTGCGTGCAGAATTTATTGCATCTTTGTGAATGTGTGCAGGAACAGAGATCGGATTTGGTTTTTTTTTTCATTTTTCGCTTCATTACCAAAGAAGATGGATTATTCACACAAAACTCCAGGTGCCCCAAAGGTTTCCATACTTTCTACTGAATGTATAATATTTTAAAGAGGACAGGAGGGAATGGAAGACAGAAAGAGATGGAACTACATAAACAACTTTATTATTAAAAAGCAACTTAGAAAGGTAGAACCTCAGTTACATGAATAATCTTTCTCTGATTATCCTGCAGTTAACAGATCTCATGAAACAAATACTGCATTCTGTCTGTGCATCTACTTGCTGAGTTTTACCTTTCCTCTTCTTGACTTTTATTATTCAAAGATTATTAGAAGTCCAGAGCTGAAGAGCTGAAAGACCTGAAAGTTGCTTTCTGGTCTGAAGCTGATTAATAATGAAGTTTTTCCCAAAGTCAGTTTGTATCCCAGTGAAATGTGGCTCATATGCACCTAACTTCATAAAGTGCTGTAGAGTGAAGTATATTGTATCAGTACACTTACTGATAAATATTACCATAATAATAAAATATTTTCTAATTCTTCTCCTTGCAACAAATATCTAAGAGGCAAAATAATTCATGCTACCCAGGGAAATGCTAACTGCCCTAAGTACCTTATAAGCTAGTTTTCATCTTTATTGAAAAGAAGAGCATACGTTAATTTCTAAGGATTAAAATAAATACCGTATAATAATAATGACTATTACTTACTTTAATCACCAATCCAATTAATCAATACCATTAATAAAAGGAGAGCCACCCAGCTATCTTATTATAGTTAAACCTAAATTTTTAACAACATCTAAGGAGCATCCTGATAACCATACTGCTGTCATAACACACATGCCTGCCCTACTACGTATCCCAGATAAGGCATATGTTTGACAGAAGGGAAGATCTGCATCCTTAGAAGACATCTGGAACAGGTCTTTCTCCTGCCCCTAGATTCAAGCATCAGAGGATTCTGCACAGCTCTCTAAATGTTTTTTTGGGCTGAAGAATACCAAGTATTATTTTTGGTGCTCTCATTGTACCGTGTTCATCTGGAGAGAGAAGCTGGCAGCTCAGAGAGGCCAGTTGAGGCTCACAAGATGGTGCTAGGCACAGGCCAGATGAGCAGCCAGCCACCAGTGAAGAACCTCTCCTACTGTGAGCCTGCATCCTGCAGAAGGCACGGGAGCATCTCTGCCTTCTCAGTATTGAGCAGCTGGCACTAAGATGGTGGGCAAAAGAGCTTTGGGAAAATTACTCATACGTATCTGAAAAAGGAGCAGTGATATGCCTTTTTCAGATCATCCCAGTCATTTAAAAGCAACTTTTGCATCTGATAATAAATAGCTTGTTGCAATTGCATCAATATTCCCCTCTCTACCATACTTTGATACTGTCTTTTGCTGTTCTGATCCATTCTTCTTCACTTCTCCATTAATTAATTCATTATTGTTTATTTCCAGTTCTTCTTTGAGTGACAAATCTATCATCTTGTCAGCAGGTTGTCTTCCTCGGGCTTGGTTCCTTTGTGTAGCTTTCACCCTTCTAGCTTTCCTCTGGAGCTGTGTCTCCCATGTCTGCAGCTGAGACACCTGCAAACCCAATTTGTGCTGAGCTGCAGACTGCATCATGTGGTCAGGCCAGGGAAGGTGAAGTGTTTCACACCAAGGTCCATTAGAAGGTCCCTGCCCAGGTGTGGGCTGCCCGCTGCCCTGAGGGGTGACTCTGCCCCAGTGGCTGCCGTTTCTCTGACTGTCCCTGAGCAGGGCCTCTACATACTCCTCTCACCCACCAGTATTTACAGCCTGTTTCACTGTGGTTTCTGGGCTGTCTGGAACTGGTTGTGGATGACCCAGGGTGATGCTGGACCCTTACCTTGCAGCCCCACCACCCCTACCCTGCAGCTTCTGGCTGGTGCAACCAGCAGTGCCAGTGCCCCATCCACCCCTGGGCCTCTCACAGTGCCAGTGCCTCAACTCTCCAAACGAATTTTTTTGACTAAAATTTTGGTCACGAACATTTGAAGAGTGTGAATGTAAGCAAAACCTTAAAGAAATGCCATGTTGTCAGTCAGCCCCAGCACCTCACACTAAACCTGACGAGTCTGTGTAAAACAGAGTACAAATGTTAGGTTTTATTTTACAAAACAGAAAAGACCAGGTGTGTTTTTAAATAGATATGTATTTCTGTCTCTTAACTGACTAAAACAGTAATACAATTCCTTGCTGCAGGATAACATGTAACTACTGTAATGTTTGTACTTCAACAGGTCCTTAGCTCACTGGCTTTTAGAACAAGTTTACTCTGTGTTGAAGGTCAGCTGATGGGGACAGGCAGGTGTACATTGAGCATGGGCTTTGGAACAGGGAACCAGACTTACAATTAATAGCTTTGTGGTCATTTCCAAGCACAACTGATGTTATACATCTTCGGTTGTACATACCCATACAACTTTAGGATTGCATTCCTGCACAGCTCCATCTCCATATTTCCGTTCTTACTGTACATACATTGTTCTGGATAATTTAGGATTGATTTTATATGCAGTGGCCAAGCCTACCAGCCTCCTATGCTTCTGACTGTATCTCCCTGGGGCTTCCAGACCACAATGCTGCTCTGGGTTGAGTAACAGTGATATTTTTCGTTTGCTTAACATACACTAAGGTTGTCACAAATACTCCTTCACTCTTGACTACAGCTGGGTCTGTAATAAGGCACAAAATATTTGGGAAAATATAGAACTAACTCTTCAAATGCAAACTGATATTGTTTCCACACTTGTCTCTCTCACATTAGTACAAAGAAACTAATGAAACTGAAGGTCAAAAATAAAGCTTTTAGCATGTATTCAACTAGAGACTAATCTGGTGGTAGAAATCAGCATAATTCCCTGAGTGATGATGATGCTGTGCACATTTGCAGCAGCTAGAGACCTTAACCTTTAGTTTTGCAACTGCTTAACTTACTGCTATACCCCATGAAAGACTGGTTCTGTAGCTTTATACCTTGCAGAGGTGTATTAGGTCTTTTTATTTCTTCCAGCTTATATGACTTAGATAAGATTTTAAAAACCAAACAAACAAAACCCCAAAAACTCCAATGTTACTTCTTCTAGAATCCATAATTTCAAATGAAATAAGAATATTTTAAGTAAGACAAAAAGACCTATTGGAAATACAAACAAAAGCCTAATGGGAAACCAATATTTCATTGTTATATTAGTTGATATAACTCATATATTAAAATAGAGGTATATACAATTCAAGTGAATACTGAGACTACCATGCATCATGTACCATTTAGTTCCCTTCCACATACATTCAGTGGTAGGAATAAAGTACCTGGCTATCTCTGGAATTGTGACAATCTCCTTCCTTGCATGGAATGAGTTCTACATGATTAACTGTCATGCTTAGAAAGGGATATTAGCAGTGTGAGTATCTCAGAGGAAAAGGCTCGCTCAAACCAGCTGTCAGTCAAAGAACACTTTCTAAGTTTGTTTCTACATCTATTATATGTAGGAATAGCCATGTCCTGATGCTGCTAATCACATGAGGATCAGACTATGCTGCAGATTTCAACCTGAACCTTCTCTGCTAGGCATCCAGCAATAACTAGCCAGAAACAACAGTAAGTAATAAGGAACTTAGAGTAATAAGAATTATGGGTGCGGAAGATGGGGGAACATGTTGTCTGTCTTCTAGTTGCTTTTGATGCACTGAAACACATGGTCTCACCTGGGATTTCTCATGGATCTGAGAAATAATTATTTTTAGCCATAAATGGAACAAAATGATAAGTGAGAGAGATAGGTTGGTTCACACTGGCTGAGAAGGCCAGGGAGTAATCTTATTGTTGTTTAATCTACCTACTGGGAAGTCACCAAACTCTTTTTGGAGTTATACCACAAAATGATGAGAGACAGAGGATACGAGGTGAAACAAAGGAAATTCTGATTAGAACTAGAAAGGAAAGATTCTTTACAATGGAAAACTTTGGAGCAGGTTTCCTAGTGAATTTATGGGACCTCAGATCAATGGTATTCAGATGTTAGCTAGATTAATGTCCCTGAGAGGCCTGGTTTAACATACAAGTTAACCCTCCTTTGTAGGGGTTGAACTGGATCATCTCCAAAGACATGTCTATGATTTTGATATGGTTTTGTTTTGGTTTTTTTTAAGTAAAGAGGCTGCCTCTACACTATTCTGCTACACCTCTTCAGGCTCTGAAGATACCTTAAAATCCCAGATTACCTCATAGCTCTTCTTTCTATAGCAGTATTTGTTGTTGCCTGCAGTTGCTTATTTGCAGATTGTAAAATGAGACACTGCTTGACCTCCCATAGAGAACATCATGTAGGTTGTCCTAAGTCTGTAGGTCTTCTCTGTCCTTTTTTCCCTCCCTAGAGCATCCTGTTCTTCCCAGTACTTGTACCTTCAACATACTTAAAAACAAAAAATCTGTAAAAATATAAAGCAGAAATAGAGGCAGGGCAGTTTCTGAGGCTGGTGTGGTGAGTCATGTGGCTTGTGTAGAATAGACAGTTTGAATGTGGGGTGGGTGTTAGGAAGCTCCCATTAAAAAAATTATGTTTCTGACTTGGTTAACCCTTAGATGGTTACTACAAGCTGTTGTATCTTTGCCAACTTGAGATGTGGCATAGATATGCCTCCCCTGCTCCATTAAAAAAAATCTGTAATTTTTTTCTCTCTCCTATGTTTGAATAAATAAAACCAGAATTTAAAACTCCATTAAACAGGTCCCTGATCTGCATAGTACTTTCCTTTGGTGGCAGATCTGCAGGGCCTCAGGAGATATTATCCAGATACATGACTTCCTTTAACTGCTGATGAAGTCTTTGATGTAACTTATTACTTGGAATTAATCCCAAGATCATAAATATGTGTTAAAGTATGCAAGGTGCTTTCTACCCCACGTAGCTAAAAAAAAATAAATAAATGTCACCATATTGCTAGGGGTTTTTTTTAGATGTGTATCCAAGTCTTTCTTCTAACTTGCATATTTTTTCCTTCAGAGTTGCACTGGTATAATGCACAAGTATCTCACCAAAGAGTAAGAGTTGTTTCACAGCAAAGTGACGCTGAAGCTACAAAATATATGTTTCTATAATCTTACTTTCTGCCATTTCCCCTACTTTATGAAAACATACCACAGGAAAAAAAATAAACTAGAAACAATCCCCAAACCATAGGTCATATAGTTCATGCTTTATCCATTCAAAATATAGGGTGGATTTAGTCAGGTAGGGTATGTGCAGTACATAGGAAAATGAGGCATATAAGTATCTCCTCAATTTCAGTTCTTTAGTGTTAACTTCTTAACAACTTACAGTAAAAACAAAAAAAGTCTTGGCACAGAAAGAACACCTACTTTTTAGAAATGTCTTTACTCAGCTAAGTGAACATGACTGTCATAGAAAATCCTCCATTCTTAGGGCTAGTAGAGTGTGTGTGCATTTCAGCATTAAACAAATTGTCTTTGGGTGAAATTACTTTAAGAAAGTATGAGCATAAAAAATTATACTGAGCCTGTGCTAAGAAATTTAGAGTAGACTTCCCAGGGTCAGACTGAGATCTAGATAGTGATATATTTTTTTTAATGATACTAGAGAAACACATCATATCAGAAATTCTGTCATAATGGGATTGTAAAATCTGAGATACAGATAGAAATGAAAGGCTGTTAATGCTGTAGGGCACAGATATTACAGGATGTAATCCCTGTAATTTCTTACTAGATAGTAATTAACTACCCTGAGGTATCATCAGTTTAGATTTGATTCTGTTAAAATACAAAAATACCTTATGAGATCTGTTGTCAGAAATAGTCAGAAATAGACTTTTATCAGTTCTCACATCTGATAATGTATGTGAATTTCTTATAAAGTTATCCCAATTTAGCAGTTGTCGGTTTCAGCGCGGAGAAAGCTTTGGATTGAAATCAAAGCAGCTAAATCTACATAAAATCTGTATTGTAAAAAAGAGAGAGGGAAAAACATTGAAAAGGGCTTCCTAAGCAAGTGGGGTTAATAGCTACAGCCAGAGAGCTTAGGAAATCATAAAGATTATTTGTGGAATGTAGAAATGCCCAATAACAAAGTTCTGTCAGCATGGTAGGGATAAAGTAAGACCTCAAAAGACGTGTTAATTTTGACTTTTCAATGGAAAGTGGAAAAAGTAAAATATCTTGGTAAATAATAATTTTAAAAAATAAATAAGATGAAAACTGTAACTTTTATGTAGGAGGAAACGGAAAGAGAAAATAAAATACTTGGGTCAGCTCTCCCTGAAATAACTTAATTCAGTGTTCAAAGACATATATAATAGGACAACAGGAATAACAATAGAGTAGCAGGAGTTACTACGTAGATGGTAATTCCAAGGTGTGTGAAGAACTCAAACAAAAATCAGAGGAGTAATCTGGAGCAAAGAAAAGGACATATAACATCACAGAACAAGTTAAATGACTTTGTAATGATACTTGAGTGAGTTCTAGCAAGCGAAATATTTCTTAAAATAATGATTTGTGGATGTTAAGGCCTGAATATTTGACTTCTAAAGTATGCACAATTTTAGGGCAGATTTAAGGAATGGAAAATTAAGGATATGGATATATTCAGGAAATTTAGTAAAATGCCATCCGAGTTTGATCATAAGTAGATTTTTTAGACTAATTTTTTACTGGGTTGAACCACCAGTTTGAAGGAAGTTGTCATTGTTTTCTAATTTGATACTTGTGAGTTCAAAACTATAGTATTGTGTCCTGGTTTTGGGTTCTTACTACAAGGTAGACTTACATAAGCTTAGCAAGTCTGGCAGAAGGTCATCAGCATTGCCATTGGCTTGGGGCACAGACTGCATGAGCAGAGGCAGAGAGAGCTAGATTTATTCAGCCTTGAGAAGGAAGTAGCATGGTGTGGACAGGGATCTAATTGCTGTCTTCAATGACTTAAAAGTTGGTGGTTATAGGCAAAACCATGTTCTTCTTCAGGGCACACATGAAAAGGGCAAGAGACGACAATCAAAGGTTACAACAGATATGTGTATCAGAAAAATTAGAGGATTGATTTTTTATAATAAGGGGGGGGTCAGAAATTGGAAGAGTTTTTCTAAAAAGATTTTGGAATTTCCATCCATGGAGGTACTCAGAACTCAACTGGACAAAGGCCTGAGCATCTTTTGACTTGGAAGTTAGCTGTGCTTTGGTTTGGAACTGGTACAGATGACCTCCAAAGGTCCATTCCAACTTAAATTATTCTGTAAGTCTGTGATATTTATTTAATAAGGTAATTAAATTTCTATACTTATTAAATATGATAGATTTAATTTCCCTGGGCATATCAGACTTGACTAGAGTGACATCAGAAGTTCTCTCAATGTGGTGTTTGGACTATGATTTGAGGAGAGTTTATACATGTAAAATTCCAAGGCAGAGTGGAAAAGCAGTGTTTGATCTTTCATAGGCTAGTAGTAATGAATGACCCTATAAGAACTGACTATGTGGATGGTTTAGGGAATGTTCTTTCAACCCAAATTTCTCAAAGGGTGTTATCTTTACATTGTCAACACATTTTTTAGACTCTAGGAAAGATATAACATGTGTCAAGACTTCTCTTGCAGTATCTGACTTGATCTTTGTTTTGCAGATCTTAGAAGCATCCTATGCATTTTAGTCTTTCTCTTGAATTATTTTGCCCATTGTGCTCTCACATTTATTGGCTCCTCCACAACTTGTTTTATTTTAGGTTTTAATAATGATACAGATTTCGGCTTTTGATGTGTGTTTGTTTGTTTGTTTCTTCCCTTGTTTGTGTATAAAACTAAAGCCTCCTTATGTTTCGCTCATGTGGCTGTCCTGATTTGATATCATCTCCACAGGGTCAGGAACAAATTTTCAAGTGCAGTCTTTTCAGTCACTGATATCTTATATGCTTGATCACTGCAAATGGTTTAGCTCTAATGAATCCTTGTCACAGTACACTAGATTAGATGTTTTTATGTTTTTCTAATATGATTTTACAAAAAGCCACTTTTACCATTTACTTCCATGTAATCAGATAACCTGCTTCCAAGATTTTAATCAAGCAATATTTGAGAATTTCTATGCCAGTTTTCACAGTGCTGATCTATAATGTAGCAGTGCCAAGTAGAGATCTGACTCTTCAGGTTTTTTGAAATGTCCTTTCAATGCTTTTAACAATATTTCACAAAAAAACCCCATTAGGGAATGAATACCAGCTCATATTTACTCAGAATCATCATCTCAATTATATAGTCATGGATTTACTTGCCTAGAAAACCTAACATGACGTATCATTCTCAAACTGTTCTGTTGTTTAGCAAAATCAAATATGTCATTGAAGGCTGAAGTCATGATGTTTTAGCACCCATCTTAGATACACATTTTTTTATGTTGAGTTTTTGGGGGGTTGTGTGTGACTTGAAAGGAAAATTTAGAGTTGACTAAGCTTTGCTGAATTTTCAGTATAATTCCTATGTTGACTGTGTAAATTTCAGTATGGTTTGTCTTATTGTTGTATATGCCTGAAGTAGTATCTAGGTAAAATCAACAACAGGGGAATTTTGAAAACAGCAACGGGAATTTTGAAAACAATCTGTAACACTTTGTGTATTTCTTATTAAATATAGTATAATAAATGCTTATTCTAGCTTTGTCTTTTAAAAATATTTTATTATTGAGCTTTCTTTGGTTGAATAATATACAAGTAAATGTTATTTCAGCAATGTAAATTGTAACTCAAATTGTAGTATTTAACTTCTGCATTCAAAATAACCTTGAGTATTCTCTTTCTTCTCAGAAATTACTCTTTTCAGAGAATGAAAGCATTCTCATGAGAACATTTTTATTCCTGATTATTACTCCGGGGCATTTTTAAATGGACGTAGTCTTATACAAACAATCCAGGAACTAAGGTCTATGAAAGATAATGATTATAGTTAATAAATCTTTAGAGTTTTCTTTTAGGTCTTTCTCCAGTTTAAATGAAGCACTTAAAGAATGATGAAGTATATTTTATTCATTTCAAAATGAAGCAACATGGATACAACAAATATTGCCAGGTGATGATAGTGCAACTCTATCTATCAGTTTATATCTAAGCATTGCTTCAAGTTGGGGAAAACCATGTGGAACTACAGGAGATTGACATTGTCTTATTTAGTCTTCTTTTTCTTCTATTTGATTCACTATTGTGAATAGATGCCCGTCATAGTAGCATTAAAAAAACCCCAAAATTAAGACCTCTTTCTATGAAGAAATAGGTAAAAGCATTTATTAATTTCACAGAAGCTTTGTTAGCCACCAGCGTATGAGGCATTTCAGATTCAGCTCAGGTTGATAGTGACTTGAATTGGCAGCTTAACATAAAGGTCATAGCTAATTCCTAAGTCATCTGAGAATTTTTTTCATTTAAATATCATTTAAACATTTACCTTTTAAATATCAGAACAATTAAACAATTCAAGATCACTATCACAGGTTATCATTATCTTCAGGTAAAAGTGTTTGTTCTCTAAAACATTTGTTGCACATTAAGTAAATGCCGCTGTTCAACTTAGAAATTCAGAAGTTTTGGGGTTTTGTGCAGCACAGAAAAACAAACTAGATGACTATACTGATCCTTCCCATTTCTTAAATACATTTATCTGTCTTTAATGAGTAGAATACTATATTAGTATAAAGAATAAGCCTGCATGCCACATTATTGATAATGTATTATAAAAAAAAAAAAAAGAAAGAAAAAATACAAAGATTTTATTTAAGTCAATAAAGAACATGAATAATCAAAAAATATCTTCACTTTTCCTCTTGCCTCATAGCTGGTTAAAGAAAAATATACTATAATCCATCACAACACAATTTTCATAAGTAGAACAATACAGGATCACGAAAATGTAAGTTTACTATAATTTTCAAATGTAGGGGAAAAGGAGGAAATTAGTATCACAAGGTTTTTTTAAATTATTATTTAAAATGTCTTCTAAGGTACTCCTGCTAGTTTATCTACAAGTTTTTGTCAGGAATTACTGACAGGAATTTTTAGTTCTAGGAAGGAACTGGCTGATGGTGAGATTTATAATCTGAAAAATTTGAAACTTGAAATGTCTTATTGCACAAGCCCTGACACAGTTCTGTTAGCTCCTTCTTCCTAACCATATCAAGCCTCATAAAAGAGACCATTTATTTACATACCTTATCAGGAACATCTGTCTGTCATACTCTTTGGAAAAATCTTTTCAGGATCCACAAATCTACCAAACTATCTATGCTGAAAACCCTTCTTAAAATTTCTGTCTTCAATGAACTGTACAGGCAATTGACATCTTTTAATTGTTAAGCTTCTGGCTACCAATCAGCTTTACAGGTAATCCTGCCCAAATCATAGATAAACTTAACGTTTGCTCCTCTTTCCTTCATCCTTCCAGAAATATTTCAGCTAATGTCCTCAGAGTAGAGGCCAACATTTTACTATGTTTGTGTTAGGCACAATATAACGAGAACCTCCTTTAAGGGTCAGACTTGCAAAGTTAGAGACATAAAAATCCTGACAGATGCCTTCTGTAAGTGAGAAATTGGACTTAGGGTCTAGTGTAGTTTGGTAGCTCTGGAAATCCCCTTTGTCATTAGAATGTTCTGGGGACTTGAAAGCTTTTATAATAACAATATTAAATAAAACAGTAAAATAACACCTAGTATTTTCACCAACCTATAAACATATCTTTTTTTCTTTTACTTTTTAACTCCTTTATTATAGATATAGGTGTTGATTGGATTAATATTTGAACTGTGGGTTCATTCAAGGATGTTTCAAATCTAACAAGCTGCAATTTTTTATTTATAAGACTGAACACTTTTTCAGTGTGAGGAAAGAGATTTGACAAACATTTGAGCAAAACAGGGACACGTGTCATCTGCAGTAGCATACACAGGATAGCCTGGTCCCAGGTATAATGCTGTATCTCTTAGATTTACCTGTTTATTTTGAGGTAAATCTAGGTTTTCACACATAGTGCTCCAGTGAACTATGCGGCTTCA
Source organism: Brachypteracias leptosomus (assembly GCA_013401335.1). Taxonomy (NCBI): domain Eukaryota; kingdom Metazoa; phylum Chordata; class Aves; order Coraciiformes; family Brachypteraciidae; genus Brachypteracias; species Brachypteracias leptosomus. The sequence continues at coordinate 40,116 of VYZX01025953.1, forward strand.
ATCTCAAAGGAGAAGAAAGTAAAGACTGACACTCAGCAGGAGTCAGAGCTACAGAAACTGTGGTGCTGGTGTATGAAAATGATATGTAATTAATTCTGTTTCTCTGGGTGCAGGCAAAGGTAGAAATGACACTACATTTGGTATTAGACATTTCAGCTAGTACTCCATTGTATTCTTCAAGAAATAAATAGATAAGTGATTGTGTAGAAAAGGATGCACTACATAAAAACTATGTATTGAGAGAACAATTACCTTTTCATTTGTTTTGATTCTAACAGACATGGTGGTTTGGTTGTGTCTTTAGTGGGAATTACAGTGCTCTCCTGTTCAGGGGCCTGTTTTACATGGTATTAAAACAAATATAAGCATTTGGGCTGTTTGTTATTCTTTGTTGCAAACCTTCAGTGTTATGAGAAAATCTGGCAGCAAATGAGAGCAGTGTAAATTAATCTGAGGTGTATTCTCTACTTCTTTTCAGCCAGCACTCTGAACCTGAGGCAAACAGATGGCTGAGGATTTCTCTGAAAGATTAAGTGCTTCAATATGAACATTTCTCAAGCTGTAATTTAACATGCTACTTAAAGCCTGATTTTTTTTTCCTTTTTACTTTTTTGTAAATATTAAAGCATAAAGCAACAAAAGCCATTATGTACTGTTTTATTAAGACATAACATTAATTCCGAGATCACAAACTACTTACTATAACTGTGACATTAACTTTACTTAGTTATTATACAAGACACTCATTATAGTTTCTCTTAGTATACTTATTATTTTTCATCCATCAAAAGAAATAACTGAGTATTATGATTCCTTAATTTTTAATGCAACCAAATGTGTTTATATGGGCTATAAAAACCTCAGGGGTAGCAGTAGACTTTTGATAGATTATATTCTCCCTGGCTACTTTCCAGCTGATCAAAGTTGCCAATTCCAGCAATAATGTAAGCTCTTGAGTACAAAAATCCTGTATTTTTCTCAGTATGACCTCAGATACAGCAGCTCACAGAACTTGCATAGTCTCTCCTGCAGTGTTAAGAGAGAATAATCTTCCCTTCTAAAACACAAAGTGATGAAGGAGGGAACTGGAGACTATTTTCTTCTGTGAAAAAGGAATGTAAAGTTGCATATTCACATTCCTTTTGATTAATGAGGTACTATTTTTCTTTGATACTATAAAAGCCTCTACTAAGATTGATTTCCTCATCCTAATTTTATTCTTTGAGTGTGCTTAATCTAAAAAGTAATTGGCTTGCTATGTTGATTTTGTTAGCATAATTCAGTATTTAAGTGACTAAAATATGTATGATTTAACACTTTTGAAGCTATTCGTGAGGTCTAAGGTGGGATGTCTCATAAGAACTCAGAGTCACAGAACTGGCTTGTCGTTCACTCAGTAATGTCAGTGGCAAGTTTACCCAGCATATTGTGTCATCTTTTGTCTTTCTTTCACCAAAATATTTATTCCCTTCTGAAGAATTTACTGCTAACCACAACTATTTAGTTAGGATCTTTCTGGGACTTAGCACAGAAACACTCATGAGCTAATGTTTCCCAGCTAGTGCATTCAATTCCAACAAACTTCCAGTGGAATTTGTTTTTTTTTTTCATTTTTAAAGAGTGCATGTTTCCTCCACATTGGAATATAAAAAGAGCAGACAAAATACTTCTGTATTTCTACAGTAAAAATTTGATGGATGACGTTTTTGTTGTTCTTCAATAGATTATGAGCAGTATTCATCCCCTTGGATCAAGAGACAGATAATTCTGTAGAAAATAGGAATCACTGCTACCTTACTACTTTTTCTCTCCTAGAGATGTGCTGTGGTGCCAAAAGGAAAGAAATAAAAGAAAGAAAATGCAGCCTTTTGAATTTGAAAATCTGTGTTCAATTTGGTGAAACCTTGTTTCAGTAATATCTCCTTTTAGCAGAATAATGTATATTTCTAGTAATGCACTACTTACCTGTTGGGTCACTTTGACTTCTGGGCCAAATTATTATCAATTATTTCAAAACCTCATACCTGAGAAGGTTTTTCCAATATTAATATTTTAGCACTGAGTATTGAATATATATTGCTTAGAATATTTTTGTATTTTCTTTATATAGCATGTAGAAGAGCAGAGTTGTAATGAAATGTAAGAAGTTTGGTAATTAAGACCTAGCTATAGCAGATGGAAAGGAAAATACTTCTTTCTTCTTTACAACCCTCTCATATACGTGAAAATTGTTCTGTTCAGTCTCTCTCTTTTTTCAAGACTTACTCCTACTCTCTAATATATTATTTCCTGGACTTCTGATCTTTTGTTGCTCTTTGAACTCTACTGAGCAGAAGGTATGGTGTCCACTTGGAAGGTGCCCTGTTCAAGGAGAAGCAGGTAAGTTGCAATGTAGAAGGAGTACTCTACAGGTTGTTTTAATTCATGTGGTAATTCAATTCACATTTGACTTAACAAGACTGTGTTGTTGATATGCGCAAACTGTGATCCATTATAATCTCAGAACTTGGTCTGCTGTCTGCCTGATCACTCTTCACCCTGTGTTTAATTAACTGGATGTCCCTGCTCAAAGTAAACTGCATTTTTTTGTAGCATAGATATCGAAGCCATTTCCCTGACTTTGCAGAGTAATAAAGTTTAGACTTCAATATTGTCCTCTAGTATACTCATAGTCTCCTCCAGATTAATGTCATTGAAATTGTAACAAGAAAACAATAAAAGCTAACAAGATTTTTCCATTTTACCAAGACAGGTCCCTGGGCAGTATAACTTGATATGTTTTTCATTATTTTCCAATGAGTTACAGATAACTGTTCTGCAAGTATGGTTATCTATCTGGTTTTGCATCCAACCTGTAGTGCTTTTATTCATGTTGTTTTCCTTCCTAGTTTATGAGCTTTAATTGACTCAAGATAGAACACTTACTGCTTCTCCACATCTGCAATTGTAATAGAAGATGATAATATTGGTCTGATACGTGCCAGATTCTACCTGCTACTCCTATTTTATTATTTCCCAGGTGATTAAAATACTTTGATTATCACCCCAGCATTTTTCTGGTTAGCAAAAAAGATTCAACACCTAAAATCATAGGAAAGCATGTAATAATTGATGTGATTTTAAGAAGACTTACTGAATACATTTAACTGTAGTGACATTCAAAGGCACTCAAGAACCCTAATTATTCAGCCATCTAAATTTTCTAAGTAGACAGGTCAAACTGGAGGCACTGGAGTATGAAAAAGATTTTTCTCAGACAGTCATTAGTGCCAAAATAATGAGTTTGAACCTGGATTTATTTACATCAGTACTTCACTGAATTAAACAGAGAAAAGCATATAAAAAATGGGGTCTATGCTGTCATCATCAAGCGCCACAAAATTCCCTTTAACTTCGTACAGCTGCAAGCATGATCTTATTGCAAACAACTGTAAAACAACACAAGATATATCTAGGGTTTTACAAATTATTTATTGGTGGCTCTCCTTGTTTTACTTTTTAATGGATTTTTTTCTCGTTTATAAATCATTCTCATTTTTAATAAGTACATATTCTCCTTCATATATACAGATGATGGCAGTTGCCTTGTTTTGGACAGGGGGAGAGATCTTGTGAGAGTGGGAGAAGTCATAGGCAAAATGTTGCTTTGTAAGTAATTCTGATAAGCACGTCTTCCCAAATGTTCCTTATAGCTTGTGAAAATTCAACTGGGAAGTTAACTTTCTCCTTAAATCAGGGTAGCTTTTTTAATGATGATATTGCTCTCCCTGTGCTTCAGATATGCAAAGCACAAAAAATGCATTCAATTTGACTCTAAGCCATTATTATCAAAACAGTGTAGTTTGGAAACGAACAATTAGGTGAAAATGTCTTACTATAGTAGTTCCTTCAGGCATCTGTGATCTGCCTAAACTTCATCCTTTTTGAGAAATGATGTATCATCACCTTGGCAAAGCTGCCAGATGCTGTGTGTCCAAAAAATGGATTTAGCATTTACATTCATTTTGTCTGTTGCTCTTGGATTGCTTTTTAAAATTTGGGATTTTTTTTATTTACTTCTGATAGCTGCATTCTCCCTTCCTCATCACAGGCAGTAATGAATGTATTCACATCTTCTTTTCCATAAACAAAGAAGTATGTATCAACATTACCAGTGCATAAATGGTTCCAAGGTGTTTAAATTCAGGCCAGATGCTTCAGTGACTCATTACCAAATGGTGAAATGTCTGAAAGCTTAACAAGATATTCATTTTTCCTGCTGAAAATGTCTTTTCACAAAGGTCTTTTTCTGTTAAGAGCCATCATTGATCACAGTTCCTTGGTATACAGAATCAACAATAGCTGGGCAGGGAGCTTACAAATCAGACCAATTCGCTTCTACTATCTGCATCAAAACAGTGATTTCATAACAATTGATAACTTAGGGAAATTTAAATAAGATGCCTTTAAGAAAAACTTTCTTAAGAAAATGATGTTAATATGTTGTTTGTTAAAGATTCTTTCAGTTATAAAGGCAAGGGTTTGGACTGTGAAAAATGTTTTTTTTTTAATTTCCAACAGCTCGATCAAAAGCAAAATTAGTTGTCATTTGGAAATAGGAATGGATGTGAAAGTTGTAAAATAACTAATAAGCCAAATGACATTTAGGCATTATTCAGTCTGATCTAAGGTTTGGTCAGTGCCTCAGCCTGATATCTCCTGCCTCTTCCAACTCATTTTTAGCTCCTTTCCCACAAGACTGTGATTTATTTAAAACAAATTAATTCAGCAAATATAGAAGAAAAACGTATCCTAAAATTAATGACCATTCATTTCCCAGCCTCACCTGTTTTACCCTCTGATATATGAAACACACTCATATTCTAAATGCAGTCATGGCCTGAGGAGTAACACTGAATGTTACATTGAAAATTACTTTCATTATCCAGTATACTGATTGTTTAAACTTCATTAGTGTCCCTTAGGACACTTGGAGAGTTGAGGCTGACTTCTACTTGAACACTGGTGATGGGCTGCACACTGTTTTTTTCTCAATGCATTTTTATTTCGAGCATTTGTCTGCATGTGTAACTGATCACTGAAGCAAAAATTGTAACTAGTTGAGAACCTTGAGATTTTATATAATAGTTGATGAAGTTAAAAGCAATAATGACAGTGACATTTTTGCTTTAGCATGTAGAAGCCCACTGGTTACTACACATTTTACATAAAAAAAGAATACTCATATTCTATAACTATTTATCCATTTATTCTGTAGGTAATATTATAAGTTCTCAAGCTAAAAGAAGAAAATGAAGTGGGTAGACTCCTGTTCCTAAGCAGTATCACCCAGTTGTCAGGCTTTATCACAATGATGCATTGTTTAGAATACAAATGCGATGAGGAACTGTGTGTCAAATAAAAGTTTTCCAAGTATTGATTTTTTCTCTTATTATATTTAATGAAAATGTAATCCTCTGAATTAACAGGTTGATCTAAAAGCCATTCAAATAGATGGAAACATCCATTCATTTTACAAATCTTTAGAACAGACACTTAAGTAGCTTTTAATGCTTCTCCCTCTAGCTTGATGAGTATTATCTTTGATATACAGATGATGCTGTGAAGTCATGGAAAGGTTAAATGTTGCTTCCAAGGACACAAAATGAGGCAGTTGCACAAAGTGAAATACTACAAGTTCTCTGTCTGTACATTATATTCAAGACAATATGTTACTGCTTTTTACCCAAATAAATGAATTAAGACCAATTTAAGAAGGCAATATATTTAAAAATATGTCTTGATCTTGATATTAAAAAAAAATGTAAACACTATTTTTATATAGAATAAAGAAACTATACAGTTCAAGAAAGACTTTTGCGGGAGATCGATGGACAACACGTACATGGACTAATGTAATCCAAGCATTGCCGTTTATTTGCCCGAAGCTCACTCGTTATATACCCACCAGTGTCAACCAAGCGCTGGAAGCGCAACTCTGATTGATACAACAAACTCTGCCAGGCACTAAACAACATCTCCTGATTGGCCAGGCACTGCTCTCAAGGCGCAGCCCTTAGTTCTGCCTTCTGCCTCCTTTTTCTTGCTCCATCACTGCCGCTGTATGTGCTGCACGTGGCCATCCTTGTGTGTCCTTGCTGGCGCCACAGAGTCTGGATTTGCTCACATGTCCATTCTTATGGAGATACCTCTCCACAGACTTCAGTCAAAGATTGCTACACTATATTACACAACACAAGGAATAAGAATTCTGCATAGGAAACATTAGTATATTGATACAAAATAAAATAGTTACAGTGGTCCTCACTAAAAAAAATATTGAAGTTTTTCTTAGTTTTAGTATTGAGTTCTCTCTGAGGTGTCAGTGGAATGAATAGCAACATTTCAGTGGTATTTTGAATGGATTCCTTAGGCTAATCTTTAAATCAGAAGGCATGCAAATAAAACTATATGTGTAGGAAAAAAAACCATCAATAATTAACCATAGAAAGTGATGTGAGAAGAGAGAACAAAGACAATATGGAAACCAAGCACCAAAATGCAGTTACAAAAATAATTGTGCAAAACTGATAAAACCCAGCACAGGAAGGAAGGATAGAAATCATGTATAAGTGATTTTATTCACCAAGGGGTCTTATCTTAGTGACCAGTTACAATGGGTTTAGGTGGAAATTACATATTGACTTACACAGAAATTAAATGCCCAGATTCTTTCTGTGCTTCTTAAAATGTTCTTATGTCTCATATATGCCCATGTAAACTAACAGATTCATGATGGGCAACAGAATTTCTATCTTTCACCAAGCTAATAACCCCAAAACATTACATACATATTATTGCAATGCTTGGACAAGGTGATATTGGAGTTTTGGAAGAAAAAAACCTTCCGTATGCTACAGCACAGCTACCAGTGTGGGGCCTTCACAGATTTTAATGTGGACATGAACACTTCTGAGATACTACCTTAAAGAGAGGGAGGTGGGAGGAGAATGAGGCCTCTCCCCATTCCTCTTCGTTGCTCGAGAAAAGCAGTTTATGCTTCCTGAATGGATAGAGGCACCGTGGACGCCATAGGAAGGAAGAGGGTCAGACCTTACCATATGGAGTTGACCTCAGGAGGCCAGAAGACTAATCCTGGCAATGATAGTGTTGATTTGATTTTGTACCCACTATAGCTTCAATCTCAGCCTAACTGGGGAATTAATGGTGAGGTCTATTGCCACAGCTACAGTCAAGGAGCCTTTATGCAAAGGTAATATATGTGGTATTTAGAAGTCAACTTATAAGGGGATTCTAACTGAAGAGAAATAGATTTTAAAATGAATAGTACTCACATTCCATATGTAGCTATATGTTAGGTATTTTCTCAGAGTGCAGTCCTGACTTCAGGCATCTGTAGGAAAAATCCAGCTTCTCCATAAATTATATCAGTTTTAAAAGACCAAAATACCATCTCTTTAAGTTTTGCACTCAACTTAGGTGCCCAAGCAAGTACATTTGACTCTTCTTTGTCAACAAACACACTCTGTACAGCTGAGCTTTCAAAAGCAGGTTCAGAGAGTTCCGAGGATTTCAGACAGAAGCGTAAATCAATATGTTTAGTATAATTTAACTAAACTACTGCCACCCAATTTATGTTCAGAGTCTCTTTGTCAGAGCCTTGACAAGAAACAGTAAACTCATTGCCAAAGAATTGTCCAGATCAGAATGAGACGGCAAAAAAATTTCTCCATTCAGTTTCCTCATGCCCATCACCATCTGCACTTAGTACAATGTATTCATATTAGAAAAATATCTTAAAAGTTATATTCTTGGTTTAAATTATACAGAAACATATATTCTCACAATTGCTCTATATTATACTTCAAGTTTAAATATTAGGTTACATTTTGAAGACTTTGTCTCCTGAGACAAAGCTCCTTCAAAGTCCAGAGGATTTTGCAGAGTAGAAGACCAGTGCTAAAAGTCTGAAGTCTGTTCCCAAAGCTGAACAGATGCTCTAAAACATGCCTGTGATTAAATCCTGTTTTATTTTTGTTGCTAGTAAGTGTTCACTATTTCTCTTTAGTTTGTATCACAGAAAGAAGAGATCCCAGGCCCAGAAAGAACAAAAAGACTTGTATTTTTAAAATAGTTTTGTTTGCAAGGGAGACAAAGGAGCTGGTGGTGTGGGTTATTTTTTTAACACCCATTTAAGTCAGTATTTGCAAGCAACTAAATGTGTCCTTATTATTATATTATTATGTATTTCTGTTATGATCATACCAACAGCCTGAAGCCTTACCTTGTACTCTCTGAACAGGTCAATAGCACCAAACTCACTTTCTAACAGATTCATGGTCCAATGTACATGTTTTAGCAGTCTATATTTTGCTCAGTTCAAAGCAGGTGCCCTTGTTAGAGCAGGGAGATGAGACCTTTTTTTATTTAAAATTTACCAACAACTGCTCAGTAAAAAAACTTGTAATTATCACATTGGTAAGTTTTGATAAATTCTTTTGAGGAAAGTATTTCTGTGGTTTTTTGTGACTTTGTTTTAAATTTTATTATTTTAGTTATTTTGGTCTTTTTTTTCTCACGATATCTTCTATTTCTACCCTTTTCTACCTATTCTTTTCTACATTTTCCTTTATTTCCATTCTCTGACATCACTTATTTTTATTGCCATGGTCAGCCCCAAGGTAGCTTACACGTTTGCACTAGAGATTATTAGCAGAAACTGTTAACAGCTAATGCTCCTTGAAAATGTATGAGGTATGTCTCTGCAGGCTAAGACAGCTTTTGATATGTTCACCTGTATCTTAACACTGTTGTTTTGTTTAATTTTGCAGTTATTTTGTTTAACATGGCTCAATAGAAGATTATATAAATGTATACTCACAATGGACAGACTTAAAGCTTAGAGCCCTGGAGCTTTCCTTGTGGCACTCAGTTATTCGAGCAGCCTGCAAGGCCTGCTTTGTGAGGCTAAGAAATAGGTTGCAGGATGACTGGGGAAAGGACTGGCCCATGGCATTGTTTCTTCAGCTTTATTGCTACATAAATGGCAAAATAAGGAAAGAGTCATTAAAATGATTGGCTACTTTTTCTTCTTATTTTCTGTTTAAGCAGTTATCCCAGAAGATTGGCTGTCATTGAAAATGACATTTGATTTTGTGTTGAAGTGAATGCACTTCACTCACTCTCTGATAAATCCTCTGATAATGAATATAATACAAAGTTTTCACATCAGCTTTAGAGGGATGTTCCTGAGCAACTAAAGGTCCTGATCATTTTTGGCATGCTGCATATTTCTTTCAGCTTTATCCTTCTCTTACCCTGAATATACAATTCTTCACTATATCTAGTAACTCAGACATTATATTTTTTAGAGATACAGGAATTCTGCTTCTATGAATGTCATATCAGTCTTGGAGCTGTATTGAAAATGCTCTCAACTACCATCATTATAATCCTTGTGCACAGTAATTTGTTGAGGTGGTTGTAGTCAGCAAATCATCTATAGGGTTTACATGAAAGAAGGAAATCTTACTTGCCTCACTTGCATCCATTGTTCTATTCAGCAATTTAATTTTGCATATCATGAGTGAGAGGCCTGTTTTGCAGTGACAATATTACACCGTGTTAGTTGGGGTATCTGTGAAATAAAAACATGCTTCAGGTAATATTTTTCCAAGCACCAAGAGAGTTAAAGCACTATGGTTTGATTTAGTCAGAGCAATACAAAAGACAATGTGGTGGGTTTACCTTGGCTGGGTGCCCGGTGCCCACCCCTAGTCCCTCTATCACTCCCTCCCCCACCACCCCAAACCTCCGTCAGCAAGGCAAGTGGGGAGAGAGTAAGATGGAAAAGGAAAACCCGTGGGTTATGATAAGAAGCAGTTTAATAAACAGCAGAGAAAGCAAGGCCGCGTGCGTGCGAAGCAAAAGCAACAAAGCCGTTACTCTCTACTTCCCATCCGCAGGCGGTGTCGGGCCTGTCCCGGGAAGCAGGGCTCCAGAATGCG
>VYZX01025954.1:0-16466 GCA_013401335.1 Brachypteracias leptosomus
ATTCTGTGATTCTATGAAAAGTTCTGAATGCTCAACAAGCTACGTCTAGGAAACAAGTGAAGTAAGCTTGAGCAACAGAAAAATACCTGAGAGCTGATCTTATTTCTGAATCTTTGTTAAGTCCAAATTGAACTTCAGTCAACATTTCTAGCTTTCCTGCGGTCTTCATTCTGCCATAAAGTTTCTGTCCCTGCTAATAAACTCTTCCCAACCTGCTTCTAGTCTCTCATTTAAAAAAAATATTTTATGAGATCTATTTACTGCTTCAGATGGTTGTTAATTTTTTCTGTGTTAGCACTATTTGAGACACCACAGATGCACCTGCAACCCAGAAGGTTTGCTTTAAGGAAAAAGAGAAGTGCAAAAGATTGTAATGAAAAATTATAACTTTCTGTTAAAAGGTGAAAAATTGAGATTGGAAGTCTTTTCTTCTTCTAGCAGAGTAGCTAGAAGAAAGTAGCTTGGCTACTAAGTGAAAAAAGATGAGACCTACTGGACGCAGCAGTTAGAAAATCTGCTCACCTGCTGTAGTGATGCAAACAAAGGAAGCCAAACATACAACCGTAATAAATTTCTTATGTTCTTTTTCAGCATTTGATGGGAATAGATTGGGCACAGTCTGTTGATGACTCCACTCTAAAAGGCAACAGGCTTCATCAGTGAATTAACCAAAGAAAGAGGCAATGTGAATCATGAGCAAAGTAGAATAATGGTGTGGAGATTGTAAGGGCTAAAATTGCCCTTGTGTTGACAAAATGAGTGTCAGCTTCAGCTTTTGAAAAGGAAAATGGAAAAGTAGATTTGCCTTCTCCAAAATACACAGAGAAACTGAAAAAGCTGAATGCAATGTTGCAATGAGAACCATAAAGGAACTAAAATGCAAGGAAGTGCTACATAAACTTTTTGATCCCTGAAGTCTGGAAGGTCTCACTGTCAGTCTCTTTAGTCCTTTACAGATGCTATTTCCTAAGACATTTATTGCTAGAGCAAAAAAAGTCCTACAGACACACATTCACCAAATAAACACCTGACCTTGAATTTTTTTGTAAGTCTACTGGAAGCTAAGATTCAAATCACCCCATAACTGCAAAGCAACTAGGGTTTTCCTGCCAACTTATCAGACCAAAGCAATCATGGTCTTCCTGATAACTTCTCAAAGAAAGAAAGAAAGAAGAAATTAGACCAAATTTGGATAAAGAAAGCAAACTGTTAACACACACGTAACACAGAGGAATGTTAGTCCCATTTTTATTTATGTCAGTGTTAAATCATCCCAATCAAACCAGCAGAGACTCATTCTTTTCTATATTCCATATGACAAATTACCCACCATTTTGTTTTGTTTTGTTTCTGATGTACTAAAAGAAAACAAAACAGCCTTTACAAAAGTACAAGAGGATAGAGTTTTTATAACTTTTAAATTGCTTCTGAAGACAAAATGAAACAGAAGTTATGATAGGCATCAACCAAGTGATCAATTTTAGTTAGCACCACAATGAATACATTTTCTAAGTTGCAAGTCTTGGTAGGAGCATATATACCATGCCATAAGAGTACAAAACTCAGAAAATTCAGACACGTTCAGAGAAGACTGGCAAAAGCAAGAGAAATGCAAAAATAGTTTCATGAAGAGAAGGAAAAATGAAGGTGTTTGTTTTTGCAACAGAAACCCCTCAAAACTAATAAGAATACCTTCAGCAAGTGGGTCAAGTGTGTGAATCATGAGCTGGAAGATGCTGTTCCTCATTAGACTGTTGTGGAGAGAGGCAGAGCTTCCTCCCCGCTGGAGCCGTGGCTTGGTCTAGGTCAAAAAATAAGGGAAAGAACTTAGTAATTTGGGGTTGTTTCTGTGGAAACAGGTCTGAAACAATACAAATTCATCTTACATCCCACTACACAGTGAAATACTTTCAGCTATCACCTATAATAGATTATATTAAAGTATATAGTGTATTAAACATTACCAAAGGTATAGATAATTTCTCTGGAGGGGATGGATCATCAGATTAGTCTCTAGTCTCCCAGGGCTCAGGAGTTCTTTATAGAACATTGTGGTTGAATCCCTAAAGTAAGTTCTAATTTTTAACACCTTGGTACATTGCAAATATGTATATTATCAAAAATAATATTACCCTTATAAAATGGCAAAATCCTAAAGCTCAGTCAAAGTGAGATAAACTCCTCACTTTGGTTCAATTCATTAAGTACTGATTACTAAAATGGACTGGATGGAGCTAACATACAAGCATCTTTTACATGCTTTGAATCATAGAATTGTAGAATGGTTTGGGTTGGAAGTGATGTTAAAGATCATCTAGTTCCAGCCTTCCCGCCACCATGGGCAGGGACACCTTTCACTGGATCAGGCAAAACCCCATCCAGCCTGGTCTTGAACAATTCCAGGGAGGAAACATCCACAAGTTCTCTGGGCAATCTGTTCCAGTGTCTCATCATCCTCAGAGTCAAGAATTTCTTCTTAATATGTAACCTAATTCTACCCTCTTTCAGTTTTAAACGATTGTCCTTTGTCCTTTTGCTACACTCCTTCATAGAATCCCTCCCCATCTTTCCTGTAGGCCCCTTTTAAATACTGGAAGGCTGCAATAAGGTGTCCACGGAGCCTTCTATTCTCCAGGCTTAACAACCACAACTGTCTCAGCCTGATCTCATAGGGGAGGTGCTCCACTCTGTAATTGTCTTTGTGGTCCTCCTCTGGGCCTACTCAAGCAGGTCCATGTCTTTCTTATACTGGGGGACCCAGAGTCAAATGCAGTACTCCTGATGGGTTGTCACCAAAGCGGAGTAGAGGGGGGAGAACTGCCTCTCTTTGACCCACTGGCCATGCAGCCCAGGATACAGTTGGTCTTCTGGGCTGTGAGCACACATTGCTAGCTCATGTCCAGTTTTTCATCCACCAACACCCCCAAGCCCTTCTCCACAGGGCTGTTCTCAATCCCTTCATGTCCCAGCCTGTGTTTGGGCTTAAGATTGCCTCAACTCAGGTTCAGGACCTTGCACTTGCCTTATTGAACTTCATGAGGCCCACATGGGCCTACCTCTCAAGCCTGTCAAGGTCCCTCTGGATGGCACCCCTTCCCTCCAGTGTGTCAACCACACCACACAGCTTGGTGTCATCCACAAACTTGCTGAGGGTGCACTTAATGCCACTGTCCATGTGGCCAACAAAGATGTTAAACAGCATCAGTTCCAATACTGAGCCCTGAGGAACACCACTTGTCATTGGTTCCCACTCAGCCAAGGAGTCTTTGAAAGCAACCATCTAGCCAATTCCTTATTCACCGAGTGGTCCATCAGTCAAATCAATGTCTCTCTAATTTAGAGACAAGGATGTTGTGTGGAACAGCGTCAAATTCTTTGTACAAGTCCAGGTAGATTTTTTAAGGAAATTTAAAACATACTCTGAGGTTCTTTTCCCCATGCCATTGTCTGGAAAAATAATCAATGCATTTAACACATCCCACAGAGTAAGACTGCTTTGTGGATGGCTGGCTGCTTGTTTTGATAAAAAGGATGATCAGAGGCAACAGACTGCTGACTAATGAGATCCTGAAATCCAATTACAGGGAAAAAACAACCCTGGAGAAAATAGTAGTTTGAAATAATATATGGTTCATGGATTAATCTTTGGTGTCATACAAATACTAAATGAAAAATGATACAAACTGAACAAGACAATTATTCACCACTTTATCCTTGGAAATAAATTATTTAAATTCTACAGCAGCATAGGAGGGGGAAAGAAATCCCCAGAAAAATGCCAATGGTGCCAAACCAAAGCAAGGCTTGTCTCACAGCTCTCCTGAGAAGTAAATGCTGAGACACATACTAATTGCTGCCTACCGTCAGTGTCTGGTCATCCTTGTCGCCAGCATTAGGTGACTGCATGAATGGGAAAAAGAACAAAAAGAAGTGTCAGATGGAGCATGCATTGAATGGAAAGACAGTAAAACACCACAGATGTCTCGTCCTATGAATGCTATTGTGATAGGTTTATGAGCCACTCAAATTAAAGCAGCTAGTGATCAAGTAACTCAGAGTAAATTCACACTGCAGCGTTCCAGAAGTCTTTTATTCTTGTCAGTTTCTCGAACAGGAACTGCTGTCATCAGGGCCTGGCACACAGCAGCTGGGCTGCAGATCATGATGTTCACTTCACACAAATTACGCAGGGAGGCAAAGTTCCTTGTACATCAACCAATTGGAGAGAGTGAGGACTGAAAAACTAAAAGCAGTAAGAAACTCGGGATTGACCAACTGTTCAATGAAAAGCCTAAAAAGGAGAAGAATTACCTTGCTATTTTGCAGTATGGGACTAAGCAAGGAAATGAAAAAAGAGGTTTTTCTGTTTAACAACTACCAGCAAATGTCCATTTAGCCCAGACTGGCAGCTCTGGTTAAGGGCAGGCAACATGGCAAATACTGCTCTGCCATGAAAGAAAATGAGACTCTGAATGGATTTTAAAGGCAATTAATACTTTCAAGTAAGTGATGTATCCTGGGGATGACTTGTTATTCCTGTGTCCTAATCCTAGAAAAGCAGCAGCAGAGCACATCACCAGGAAATGCTTCCGAGGGTGAACAGAATTTGAACTGAAAACAAGCAAATGCAAATTTTTTAATCTGATTTATAGTCCTAAGTTTTGCTTGTTTCTTTAATAAAATTAACACTTGTGCTAAATGGGAATCCAGAACTTCTGACATGGAAAATGTTTCCATGACATCTTGAAAATTATGTAATAAAGTCATGTTATTCTTCTATCCTGAGGAAGAAAAGTTAACACCAGAATACATGAAATATGAAACCCCAGTCATCAAATACTAATTAAAATAGGACATGGTGCAATCTCCAGCTGTCTTGCATTCATTCTTATTTGACCATGACCCCTACTCCAAGCTGGCATATAAATAGTTTCCTCCATCTCAAATACATTATGCCACAAATGTTCTATGGAACAATCTCCCCAGTAGAGTGACACCCAGTGTTTGGACACACATCAACCCTAACTTTGAGGACATGCCTTTTGAGTCGGTGAATTAATCTTGAAGGTTGGGTGGAAGGCAAACTGTTATGAGCTAAAATCCTTTCTGTTCCATAATAGGTAAGCTAACAATCATAACTGATCTCTTTGTCAAAAATTTATCCCCCCAGCTGTGAATATTAACTTGAAGAAGAGATAATGAGGCAAAGAAAAGATCTTTGTTCTGACAAAGGAACTACCTGTCACCTCAGAAATTAGACTGTCCTTGTATGAGAAATGGTCAGGAAAAAAGTTTTATGCATCTGTTGAAGACAACCATCACAGAAAGAACTTTTAACAGAGTGGAAAGAAAAGGAAAGAGAAAATAGAAAATTTGTGTTCTAAAATATCATTAAACCAGTAGATGCATAACATATATATAGTGTATATATATGTAGCATAATATATAGAGAGAGTATATGAACACATGCATTTTCAACACACACACTTGCAAATCCACGATCTATTTTTAGCATACTTTGAGGGACCTTCATGGGATCTTGCAGCAAAATTTTCAAGAAAGCAAAAAGGACAAAACAGGAAAAATTCTTCATATTTCCAAACGAAGCAGTTTAGGACAGTCAAGTCATAAAGATCAGTGGATATAATTACAGAAGTAAAGTTTGTGAGATGTGGATGAGTGTTCAGAACTGGAACTCCAATAAAAGTTAAAAAAATTATTATTTGGGACTTTGAACATTTGAGGATAGGAAATTTGTTTCTTAATTTTAATACTGAAAAACATAAGAATATATAATTGATAAATCTCAATAATTTGTTGTTTCTACCTGACAAAAGGCTGAAGAATGTCACCTTTCCTGAAGTCAATGAGAGCTGAGAGCATTCAGAATACCACAAAAATACTGAGCATGCTCTAGGCATAATATGAGGGCATTCCTAAAAAAAGTATTCTGTTGAAGGAAACACTGACATTTACTTGAAAAGGAATCAAATAAAGCTGCATGAATGTATAAAAACAACCAGATTATAATTTGTACCATATAATTTAATTTTTAGAAGGTAATTATGTTATAAAGAGGAAAAAATAAAGAAATACATTTTGCATATATGTTAAGGAAATAAAAGTGAAAATCACATCTGAAATAATTTCATTCTTCCTCCACACAGCTATGATATACAACACCATGAATCAGATTTTTAAATTGCTTTTTTCCACATGAGTAGTAACACAGTCATTTCTGAGCTTAACTTGCTAGTCAAGTTACATTATAGAAGAAATGTTCAAGACTGGAATATAAAAAGAATTTTAAGGCAGAAATGCCCCCACAATTCTAAAAAAAAAGAGGAATGTAAACAAAGGTTTGACATTTTGGTGATACTAAATACTTGTAATAGCTGAATTATCTCCTGGATTAACAATAATAACACTTTAAAATAATGTTTTAAACTATGGCAGTGGAAAATTCAGTTGTGCTGTTGCTGTTTGCATCATGTATTTGATGGCATTTTGTTCCGATTAGGACGGCAAATTAAACTATTTTCTTATTGTCTACAGTGAGGTTTGCATTTACATGTTCATTGCTATGTAATTTGGGTATCACACACTGCCTTGCAAAGTATTCGAAAGTATCATTTTTCCCTTGTAGAAACATATAGTATTCAGACATTTTATACAACCTTTTAATTTAAGATAAGACTTAAAAACTGATCCAAGGTTAAAATGGTTGTGTTTCTTTGCACTGGGAGTGAATACTATATATTTTGGACATACTCAATAGTGATTTCTTTAAAGAAAAGATACATTTTCTGTAAAGGTAAGTTTGTTCTTAAATCATGGCAACTCTCGCATATTAATTCCCTCTGGATCATAAAGAGACAGAAATACCGTGTCATCTGTTCATTATGTATATTTCTGAAGGAATTACTAGTAAAAAAAAATATATATCTTTTGCAATTACATGTTATAATTTCTTTGAAACCATGAATTTATTATAGCTCTGCAAGATTAAAACAAGGCGTTCTAGTAGACTGTCTTATTCAAAAGTATCTGGGACACAATCTCTTACTATGTTTACATCAAAATATTTTTCTGAGAATTCACAAAAATATTTGTTGGTTCTTCTCTATGTCATGGCAGTACATACGAGTTTGCCCATCCTCCTGCCTGTATCAGTGATCATGTATTCAAGTTTCCTCCACCTGTGCTAAGAGTCTTAAAGCATTTTATTTCAGGAAGAATTACAAAAAACACCTAGTTGCTATGAAGAAATAGTCCATGGTATCCTTTTAATACATCTCTTTTCTCAGTGACATAAGTCTATCACTGACTAAGCCTGACATCTTCCTTGCCTTGTTTGGGAATGTTTTCTTGAGAAACAGGCTCCTGAAGTAATTCATACAAGAGATGATGCCTCACTAACTATGTGGCAAACCTCTTTGTGCTTTTCTTTAAAATAAACGACATCATAACAGTCAAGTAAGGAGAAGAATCTATAAAAAGCTCTAGGTATCTGATACAGAATATCCTTGTTAATAAAAGATGGGTAGTAAAGTGAATCATCTATTAGACTGCGTATTAAAAAAGACCACAACCAGACAGCTAACTGCCTGCAGCTCTAGAAGCTGCTGCTCTAGTTGATATTTCCATGTTACAAGTTCAATAGCCTGAAACAATTAGCCAACTGGACTGCTCATCCCCTTCTAACATAAGAAAAGCCGGATGTCAAACAACAGCAGGTAAAAATGTAACTGGAATTCAACACACTTTATACAGGGTGGGTTCGTATCTCTTTCCTGCTTGCAAAGACTTTTCCAACTATAATAACTAAAAGTCCTTTTTTTTTTTTTCCCATCAGCTTTTATGGAATGATGTTTGGTGTCAGCAGTGAATGCAATATGGTGTCTGTAATTATTGTAGAACGTGAGCTCAGATGGGTTTTGCTAAATCATCTCAAGATGTTTTATAGTGAAGAACTTCTGCTACTCTCTCTTACAGCTGTTTTCAAAAGCAGCATCTGGACTCCGTAATTTTATACCTATCAGTGAGCCACTGCTTGTCAGTCCTGAAGTAAATTACAGGAGATAGTTTTCTTGGTGCACAGGGCTCTCTAATCTTTGTAAGACACTTATGCTTAAGGTCTGTGGAGTCTTTTTGATAGGCTGAGCTGCAGAAAAATAAGATGCATTTCAAAGGCAGTCACTGAAGCCTCTGGTTAACTTAAGAGGGTCTAGATCATTTCTAAAAACCATATCCTAAGGAGTGCTAGTAATGTACTTGGCATAGAACTGTATTTATTTGTAATTATATGATAAGTTCACACATAACTGAAATCCAAAGCAACAAACTCAGCTAGACAGATTTCAGAAATAAGCCTAATGAGCTCTGTGAAGGAAGACATCTCATTACCCTACTCTCTAGATTGATTATGTAGAAAAGCTGCAAGTGGCTGCAGGGGAATATTTCCATATTTAAGCTATAGTAAACTGGTACTAATGTACATATTACTGCTTAGTAGATCATTACCTTAATCCAGACTGTGAACTGAGTACAGAACTGTACAGAGGAGGAAAAAGCTTTAGTAAGGACAGTGTAGAAAAATAAATTTCCTTTTACTTTGCCTGTCTTCTTCCTTCATAGAATCATAGAATCATTTAGGTTGGAAAAGACCTCTAGGATCATCAAGTCCAACCTTCCTTTCACCTTCTTCTTTCCTGAAAGTGTTCAACAACTTCATCAATGACCTGGATGAAGAGATGGAGTGTACCCTCAGCAAGTTTGCTGATGATATGAAACTGAGAGGAGCAACTGACACACCAGAAGGCTGTGCTGCCATTCAGCGAGATTTGGACAGACTGGAGAGTTGGGCTGAGTGGAACTTCATGAAGTTCAACAAGGGCAAGTGTAAGGTCCTGCACCTGGGCAGGAATAACCCCATGCACCAGTACAGGTTAGGGGTTGGCCTGCTGGAAAGTAGCTCTGCAGAGAAGGATCTTGGGTCCTGGTGGACAATAAGTTATACCATGAGTCAGCAATGTGCCCTTGTGGCCAAGAAGGCCAATGGCATCCTGGGTTGCATTAAGAAAAGTATGACCAGTAGATCAAGGGAGGTTCTCCTCCCCCTATATTCTGCCCTGGTAAGGTCACATCTGGAGTACTGTGTCCAGTTCTGGGATCCCCAGTTCAAGAGAGACAGGGGAATACTGGAAAATACAACATAGGGCTACAAAGATGATTAAGGGACTGGAACATCTGCCTTATGAAGTAAAGCTGAGAGACCTGGGACTGTTTAGTGTGGAGAAAAGAATGCTGAAAGGGGATCCAATCAATGTTTATAAATATCTGAAGGGTGGGTGTCAGGAAGATGGGACCAGTCTCTTTTCAGTGATGCCCAGTGAAAGTTACAAGGGGCAATGGGCCCAAACTTGAACACAGGAGGTTCTATCTCAGCATGAGGAAATACTTTACCATGAGGGTGACGGAGCACTGGAGCAGGCTGCCCAGAGAGGTTGTGGAGTCTCCTTCTCTGAACATGTTCCTTTGTGGCCTGTCCTAGGTAAATCTGTTTTAGTAGGAGGTTTGGACTAGATGATATTCAGAGTTCCCTTGCAACTCTTACCGTTCTGTGATTGATTCTGTGATTCTGTGCAAAGTAAAACGGAGTTTTACCTATAGAAACAGACTTCTGTATTGTTAAAGAAAAGAACTATGATTCACAAGAACCATATTCAAAATCAAATTAAGGTTGTAAGCTTGCTTTACTCATCAAAACAAAAGATTTATTAAATTAAGCTTGAACTTTCAAAGACATTGAACTGGACCATCAAATTGGGATGCCTGGCTGCATTTATAGCTGCTTGTTTACAGGCATCTAGTGTGAAAGTTGTAGCCCTGAATGGCTTTGTTCATTCCAATCAGTTGTCACTTTTATGCCAGTCTGTTCATGCAATTACCCAATGTGCATAAACATAGTGATTCCTCATAAATGTTCAGAAGGGATGCATCTTAGCAGATTTGAGCAGTGACAAATGGATGGTTTAAGTTATCAGTTTCTAAATCTTATTCTAATGTTAGGTCAACTGATTTAATTCCAGACTTTTATGAATACCGTTATATGAAATAGGACTCTTCCAGTCAGCCTGTAGGACCCATCATATGATAGTTATTCAACATGTGTAAGAAAGGCAAAGTCTGTCCCATGTCTCTTACCTTCTCTGAACTTGCTTAAAGTCAGATAACTTTGGCTTAGAATGGCAATGTAATAGCTCAAGCTTAAGGACTTGATGAGTTTTTAATCATCTTAGTGTCAGAAGTAATTATGCAGTTTTAAGTTGTCCTCTTATCCTCATTGCAAGATTTGTCAATGAAGTCACCTTTTGCTATTTTTTAAACTATATAGATTAGCACAACAGCTCTGTATGTATATGTAACGCTCAGGGGAATAAAAGAATCTTAAAAAAACCCCAAAACAAACAAAAACCCAAACAAATCAAAATAAACCAAACCCAAACAAACCTAAAGCTAGGTAGCTAGGTATTTAGAGCAGTCACTAGTTACTCATGCACACAAAACATTTGTTCACAAGTAACAGTTTTAGTACTTTAGTATGGATTTATTTGGCTGGATGTAAAGTGTCTAATATGCTGCTACTTCGTCAACAATATTATGTGGAAAAGCATTAATGAGTGTTTCAAGATTTTCTCATAATTTTAATAATGTCTGAATTAAAATCACCCATGAAACAAGCTGCAAGTACTGGGCAGGGGGCTGGTAAGGTTTTCAGCTCAAATCCAACCACACCACAGCGACTACTGACAGGAGATGTCTGCTTTTCATTTCTTACAACTCAAACATGAATGTCTTAGTAAGAAGTCAGTAAAAAAGTATTTTCTAGAACTTACCTATATACACAAAGGATCTGCTACAGATTATGGAAGCTTTAGAGTTTGCCTTAAAAGTAGTCACAATAATTCCCAGAAAGGAAAGTGTTTGACAAATCTTAATGTGTGCTAATGCTATGCCTATTTGCAACTACCGAATAAATCTCATTGTCGTAAGCTGGCTGTACATTGCTGAGGATTCATCACAAGGGCAGAAAAGCTGCAGTTTCACTGCCTTTCCACCTGGAACACCCTGGGGACCCTGAAGGACATGGGCATCTCCAGCTGCAGAGAAGAACACAGTCTGCACACCCTGTAGGGAGGAAATGCTGAATCAGTGCATCTTGATCTGCACTGGTCACATCCCCATTCCACTAAGCTCTGCTCACTTCTCTGCCTCATTTCACAGCTGCCTTTCCTCTTGTCCTGGTTCGGCCAGGATAGGGTTAATTTTCACCAGGAGTTGCTATTCGATACCATGCTGAGGCCATGTCCGGTACGCCAGGCTCGGGCAGGGCAGTCCCGGCTTTGTCTGGCCCGGGTTGCTTCGCCCCGTACCTGTAGCTGTATCNTTCAGATGACATTTTGAAACCATAATAACATTTGAAGTGATCTACCCCACATATTTTTAAAAAGAGGGAGCAGGGAGAAAGGAAAGCATCACCAAACCACTTAGGATCATGATTAAGGTACAAATGTTTCCGATAACTATGCTTCAAAATGTAAAATTCTCACTCACTGAGCACACCACCAGGTCTAGGCTGCAGGACTCTGGGTGCCAATTTTACATCAGCCTAATATGCAAAATATAACAGTTGGCTTCTCTTCTTCCATTACTCTGTCTGTAAACTAGGAATAGAGACACTGTTTATAACAAACTTTTTTCCTGATGAAAAGGGCTTATTGCTTTAGGAGCAAGTTACTGGAAATAACTGCCTTCTCTTCAGTAATTAACTGTGCTCTTTGGGTTTTGCATACCTTTGTAGAGCTATAGGTAAGGGATGAAAATGTACCTCTTGCAACATTTTGTTAGTTAACACATAGCAAAGATTTAAAAAAAATTATTACTATTTATGTCTTTTATAGATCTGAGACTATGGGTTTACAAGATGATATGACAATCAATGCAATCAAAGCACATAAGACTTTAGACAGATCCTTCAACATTGTAAAAGGAAAAACAATGAAAATATGTTGATTTTATTTATTTTATTCACCCACTAGCTGGATTACATTACACTTTCTCAGTTTTAAAATGGGAAACTTTAAGTCTGAGGCAAGACAAAGTATTACTAAAAGGAAATACCTTAATTTTGCATATTTGGCTCAACAGCACTGCAGACTTAATGTCTTTGCAACTGACACTGAATACCATCTGCCTCCATATTCATTCTTTTCAGCTATTTTCACCACTGTTTCCTAGGTCTTTCTGATAATCTGAAACATGCAAATGCCATCTAAGCTTTTGCCTTAACACCTGGTGAGGGTGTAAGAAATGTTAGGGAGAAAAAATGTTAGGAAGAAATAGAAAAGAAATTTTACAGAACAATCTGCAGATAAGATACCAACACTGTATTGCCAGTAAGCATGGTAAGAGTTGTGGACAGAAAACCAAGCCTGAATTTCCATATTTCATCTACAAACACAGAGCAAAACAACTTGGTTTCTTCACATCAGGTGAAGAAAAAAAGGACCACATCAGTTTCTGTCTCACTGTGATTCCTCCTGCCTGTTAATGATTTTTCTACAGTGTTCTGCTTTGCTTTAAGATGAAAGAGAAGATCTGTGGCTCTGAAATCAAGAGCCTCCATGTATGCTGGGATTCTGGACACCACCTGGCATGTGTTCTGGAGAATCTGCAGTATGTGCCAGGTCACTTTCTGCTCCTTTGGAGCCAAGAGATGAAAGTGAGGTAGAAAGACCTGAATGGCACTATTCCTAAATGCAGTGTTACAACATTAAAAACTTAAATCAGATCTCCCCTATTTTGTCTCTCAGTGTTTGGACACCTCATTAAGGGAATTATGTCCTACATGGCATAGCAAAGGATAGACAGAAAAGGATAGACAGTCCTTACCTTCCTCCATCAGTCTACTATTTCACTCTGCCTTTCATACTATTGATTTGTCTCTGCAGCTATGAACCAGATGCCTGCAGGTAGCCCATTGCCACACACAGTGCAGAAGCGGTAGCTCTGTTGCTCTCCACTGCAAAACCTGGTCCTCTCAGATCAGCTTCCTAAAATTTAAGGTAAACCTACACCTCCAAGACAATTCACACTGTAGTCAAAGAGAATAAGGTATTAGGGGAAATGGATGCTCTGGAGTCAGGGAGGGCTGAATTACAGAGGGGCGTAGTAGGAAAAGCACAAGAGACTCTGGTAGCCTAAGCAGCTAGCAGCCCTGGCTAAGGCTCATATCTGCCTTCCACCTCTCTATCCCATTTACAGCCTAGGACAAAAGTATTTCTTTACCTCCAAGCTGCCAGGTGAAGTTCGTTGCAAATTATGAGATTTGTCAGAGACCTTTGCTCTGGGCACCAGCCAAAATCAAGATCTGCAAGGTCTTTCAATTAGGAAAATAAACTCACGGTAACTCCATCCATCTTTTACGTAATCCCATTCCACTACGAAAAGCCTTAAAGTCTGGTTTCACTAAGCACTGCAGATGTCACAAGCAGCTGCAAGGCTCCTTTTAGCCAACAGTTGCTCCTCAAATGCTCAGTCTGCCTCTATCTTGTCCTTGCATGATTTTTCTCCCAGCACCTGTGCTTCTTCCATCAAGTCTTGGACTTTCCTGCAGCTTTTTTCCTCCTATCTCTTTGGCAGACATATCACACAACACCCATGGAAACCCAGTCCACCACGAACACCTCTATCCCAGGGACTGGCACACCTCTTTACCTAAGATGCATGTTCCTATTGTTTCACCTATCTGATTTCATTAAGAAGTACAATCATAATTATCTGCATTTACCAAGGAGAGAGCTGTTACACCCCACTGCTTTCAATATTGCACAGCTTCACTAGGCTTTCTTCAGAGGTACAAGAAATGAAAGGATCAGGGGAATCCTTTAACAAAAACTACACCCTTCCATTAAGTGAAGTCACCATGACAGAGGGGACATGAAAACAAGATTTGGATTTGCATAACAAAGCTGGGCCCTCATAACAAAATATACTGGGTGTGAATTCCAGTAAAACAAATATGAATACTTTCTGGGCCTCAGTATAAACAGTTGCTGATTATTTAATAGCCAAACTCCAGTTCCGTTGGCTACATTCTAGGTTGGCATATTTTTGGCTTGAATGATATCCCAGTGTAAACCCCTGTTTTCAGATAATGTACATACTGTCAGATCTACTAAAATCTGGTTGTTCCAAACATTTAATACAACTTAATTAGTCATATAAATAAAACTGCAAGGTAAGGTAAGCCAGAAATCATTATGTGCTTTGCAGTCTTGAGCTGTCTGGAAGTAATCCATAAACTAGTTTTCTGTTCTATAGAAAATTCCCATTGTTATGAATCTACATGTTTCTTTTTTGACTCTGAAATCACCCTGCAAGCATATAAAAACTTTAGTAAACAATGCACATATGATTTGCTTCACAGTATTTACTTGACCTTTGGGAAAATACAGTCTCTATCAAGCTAAATTAACAGTAAACATGGATATGTCATGTGGGAGTCTGTAATGCTTCAATCAAGACTTTATGAATTTAAGCCACTTTTTATTATGTTGTGTTCTATACATGGTCTTTTATGTTAACCAGCTGTTTTGCTTACAATGCTGACCAAGGGAGTCAGAGAGAAAAAACGTACTTGATTCTTGAAATATCATCTTTCCATTTGTAAAACATTGTGTGGACAGAACAAGAAGAAACAGATTAAAACTACCTTAGCCTGTCTGCACTGTACGTTTTACTGGCACTTTTACTGTAAAAATCTTTGTGTATATACATTTTGAATATACTTCATCAATAGTGTTCTTGCAGTCCTGCTGTGGATATCTATGGCAATATCCAAAGAGTGCTTTTTATACTAAAATCTTTTTTTAAAAATTTCTTTTAATTCAAAACTTTGTGTGCGAAAGAATCATTAGGACTATTACCGTCCAATTCCTGTTAACTGTGTTTCATTTTCAAACTGAAATCTCTTATATACAACCATAGAAATTTTCTCTCAAATCATTCATGTTTTTCAATATTCTTAGTGAAATCTGAATTATCAAAATTCTTCCACTTTGGTTCATAGAGATTTAACAATTGCATGACAAAAATTAAGAAGGTCTGGTAAAATCATGACCTTAACATAAAGAAATAGCAAGTACAAAAGACACCGGCATTAAAAACCTCCAGCAGATAAAACCAACAGAAAAACCTGGCTCAAAGTCTGATTTCACACCACCGTGAATTAATTCCATGGGATTGGCACAGAACAAATTAATTGAGGGAACAATCTGGACGAGTATTCAGGAAGAGATGTGATATTTATTCCACAGCATATTGACGCAAGGTGTCAGTATCATAATACGTAACATATAAAGCAAAATACAGTGAAAATAAAAGATGCATTTTGCAATACTAATGTTTTCCACCCTCAGGAGTCTACTGACTAACAGATCCTACTGCTTTTGCAGCTATAAGAATCACTGCAGCACCAGCTATCGTATGCTACCAAATAAAAATTATTTTCTCTGGAGGTTAGTGCCTGCTTATTAACCTGTGGTTTTATCTATGTACATCTGTAGGAGGTGCTCCTATTTCACACCTTCTCCCAGACATTGCCTGACAAAGGCTTTTTGAGTCACACAGTCAGGCTTCTCCTCCACCCTGTGGATAATCAGGACTTTGCCAACTCAGCTGGAAGACAGCACACAGCAAGATGCAAAAATTCTGAGGCTTTGGTGTAGTTTAAAGTCATGAAACACTGCCATGTAACACTGCCAAAGCAGAGAAAACTGGGGGCTCTAGATCTANACTTAACAGGATGCAAACCCTTTCATGTCTCATTTCTAGCTGAAAGCTCATTCAGGTTGGGAACAAATGAGCTGCTCCTGTCTGCTGGATTAATAGTGTCATCTGTGAAACAAGACTGCAGAATCGACTCATATCATAGCAGATTTTAGTGAGCTAATAGAATCTATTGCAACACTGCCATTGCCTAGCCATCTTCTGGGCACAGCCTGAGAAAAGCAAAGTACAGATTTGCATGGGGACAGACTGGTTGTTGCACCAAATACCTTAGACCTGAAAATTGTGTCTTACACCACCTTTCTCCTCTGCCCAAGAAGCAGCCATAGACACAGGGGCTGACTGAATTCTAACCATTGATTTTTGGGAGGAAAGCACTGAATTAATATTATTTAGAAAACCCAGCACAAAGACTTTCAAGTGTCTGTGAAAAAGTGCTGTGAAAAAGCAAATAATAGAAAGATACTGCATCTCCTATACCTAAAGACAATTAAATAAATCAGAACAACAAAGAACTTTAAGTAGCAATGTCCCAAACAGGCAAAACTCAATCACTTGTATCACAAGTTCTGAAAAAAAGAAGCTGGGTTACACACAGGGTTTTGAAACACCAA
>VYZX01025956.1:8969-29990 GCA_013401335.1 Brachypteracias leptosomus
ATCCCCAAGAAAGATATCCAGATGCACATCAACAGCATTCAACATTTAGAGGGCAGCTGGTAAACTGGATTATATTCTTTCTGAAAAGCACTATGACAAAATTGTTTATTCAGCAAAACAAACTGTTCCCTGTGTCCGTTAACAAGGCTGGCTTTGTGCAGCACAGACTTCTGCAGTGCTGACTCCTGATTGGAACCATTTCACACTAATTAGAAATAAGAGAAAGGTTGTGTTCATAAACAGCCCAGCTCAAGACCTCTTTCAAACCGCTCTTTCTGAAAATTAACTCAGTTGTACCCTCTATGAATAACTGAGTTACACAAACAGATAGGGAAAAATATATTGTTAATAATTGTCAGCTTGCTGTGCAAAATGCCAATGCAAATTTGATATAACATTACCTAAATCATGTGAAAAGACAACAAAATGTTGTGCAGTTTTGTCTTCCAAGGCTACAGTTGCAGTGATTTTTGATTTAGCAACAGTAGGAATATGTGACAAATAAGAGTTATTATCATTAAAGGAATCAAATAATTGAATGATGCACTAAACATGAGTGTACTTCTGTGTTTTACTTACATATGATTATACACAGTACTACAAAATCAGTAAGATAGGAATGGGAACATCAGAAATGTGTTCATCTGGAGGACAAAAAGACAAAAAAATACAGAAGATTCTTCACCATTAACGGTGCAAAAAGATGTTGAAATATTAAAAACTAAACCTGACAATATCATATAAGAAATATGTTCAGGGAACAATTATGTCCTAGGGAGGCTTATTTCTAATTTCTATAGGCATCTTGCACTTTAGGCAGCATTTGCTTATGGAAGTAATCCACCTTAAATCCATGGGACTACTTGTGGAAGTGCCAGATGTCATAAATCAGGGCTGCAGTGATAAGTCCTAGTGCTTCTCAGCTCTCTAAGTGGTGGCAAGGTGTTACACATGAGATATGTACATTTGCAATATTTTCTATTATCAATTATGACAAAAGAGAATTAGATTGTTTAGACTAAAATTTCTCAGCATCTTATATTTTTCTGATTATATCAAAACAGTTAGCCACTGGAGTTAGATGCAGATAGCAAAAGTAAGTGCTTCAAAATTTGAAAAGGGAGACATCCTAAACCTATTTAGGAAAAAATATAGTTAACTCCCATTACAAAACATCTTGCAAATAATTCGGTATGAATACAGTAGTTTTCTATGCAACTCAGTCTTATTTCTAACATCTGGAAAAAAAGCCCAAAACAAAACTAATAAAACCAACAAAAAACTAACTGGGGAAAATAAATTTCTTAAGGTCATAGGAAAGAGCTTAGCTTGTGGTTTAGTTGCTGTATACTAGATTTCTGTTCTAAAATCTGACCTGCATCTGAGATCTAGCAAGAGCTATCTTTCTTGTATATGCATAAGAAGTGTCAAATATAAATGAGAAACACAAGTAGGAAGAAAAATAGAATCAGTTGAGGTTCTTGTTAAAAAAGACATTACTGTCTTGAGTTGACATAAAGCACTGCCAAGTGTTATCATGTCTCATGGACAATCTTTTCCTTATTTCACCCTTTTCTTAAGGAAATAAAGATTTACACAACTGCTCTTATGATGACAGTAGTGTTACATTGCATGGGGCTTATGGTCTTATTTTCAGGATTGCTTGTAAAATTAGTGGAGGACCAGTTTTATTTCCTAATGAAGCTTGCATGTCTCCATTGCTTTACTTGAAAAAAAACCTTTTGACAACTTGTAGAAATGAACCAAGTTTCCTTTCAAGGGTCATAAAGAACTAGAATAATTGTTAGCTCCCACATCCTGTGATTGAAAATACAGTTTTAACTACCTCACCTTGGTTGTACTGGATGAACTGAATTCACAGAACAATATGTCCCTTCTCTAGTGTTTGTAAGAAATGAATTCTAAACATCCAGAATTTATATGTTATCAGCATTAATTTGAGCAAAAAAATAGTTTGCAGGTAGGAACTGTTGCCTTGCTTTCACAAACATGAATCTCTATTTAACTCTCAAATACTGAAGGGAAAGCCTTTTCTGTAAATTATTCTTTTGTCTCTTAATAGTGAAAAGCATTAAAGATGATCACCACACATTCTTTCAACTAATTTTTCCACCTAACATAATAAATTAATAACATTAATTTTCAAAAATGAAAGCTCAATCAAATTTAATAAAGATCATGTAGTTCAAATATCTTTTTTTATGCTTTGATTAATTGATAGCATCAAATCACAAGAAGTTTTTGGGAACTTCATAGAAGTAATTTATTTTCTTTTCTGCAGAAGGCTGGGATACAACTTGCAGCTTATTCTTGAACATGGTTAAGTAGTCAAATCCCTTCTATGGATATTTTAACTCATGCTATTATGTTTTCTGTATAATTTAGCTTGCTTTTAACAAGTGAAAGGTTCACAAAAGCTACATCTTTGATCCTACATATGAATTTTAATTCTAATCTGCTAGCTGTAGTTTATCTATGAAAGAGTATGACAGATCTTGATCTCCATTCTATCTACTTCTTTTCCTTTTCAGATTTCATAATTTTTTTCTATTGTGCAATGCCGATTTTTTTTAATGTGTGAGCTCTGAAAAAAACCCCACCAACATGCATTTACTTGTTTTCTTTTAATGCCTGCAAAAAACTATTAAAAAAATATGCAAAATGAAGAAAAATACTGTTTAAAAAAATTCACATTATGACTTTCCAAAGAATACTCTGAGACAAGGGTTAACTTCACAATGCAAAAAATAGATTGATAGTACAAAACTATAACTGGAATACTTTTATCAGTAGCTGTATTACCTCCTTTACAAGTACTTGTTTCTCCAAATGTAAGAACCGGAAGCAATTTAGCAAGGCATCCTATACAGAAAAGACTATACCAAAAGACTACATTTTGCCAACAGTGTAGTCTCTGTGAGGTCTATGACCAATGGACTCCCTGGGAGGTTTTACCATTTTCTGAAATGTAAACCTGAAAACAATATAATCTAGAATGGTATCTAGTTGGCATTCTGTGGTTACTTCTACTTCTGGTATTTTTGAAAACACTGTCCTCTACTGGTTGTGATTTTGAAATTGAATGCTCAAGAATTGCATTCTCCAATGACAGGTCTCCGTGGACAAGTCAATAGTGAATGACAAACATCTGTGGAGGTAAAATCACTCATTATTTTCAACATAGATACATGAACTGGCTCTGTGACCAATATATAAAAACCTTCTCAGATGGCAATAACCATTAGTAACACCCAAGAATAACCAAGTTAAACCATGATTCATTTTGCAACCTCATTTACTTTTTCTCTGTTCAATATTCCATTTTTATCTCACTTCATAGAATCATAAAATGGTTTAGGTTGGAAGCAACCTTAAAGATCATCTAGTTCCAACCTCACTGCCATGAGCAGGGACACCTCCCACTAGACCAGGTTGCTCAAAGCCCCATCCAATCTGGCCTTGAGCATCCACAACTTCTCTGGGCAATCTGGTCCAGTGTCTCACCACCCCCACAGCAGATAATTTCTTCCTAGTTTCTAATCTAAATCTACCCTCTTCCAGTTTAAACACATTGCCCCACACCCTATCACTACAAGCCCTTGTAAAATGTCCCTCATCTTTCTTGTAGGCTCCCTTCAGATACTGGAAAGCTTCAATAAGGTCTCCCCAGAGCCTTCTCTTTTCTAGGCTGAACATCTCCAGCTCTCTCAGCCTGTCCTTGTAGGAGAGGTGTTCCAGCCCTCCAATTAGCTCCATGGGCCTCCTCTGGATCGTCTGCAACATGTCCAGGTTTTTCTTGTGTTGGGGGCTCCAGAGCTGGATGCAGTACTCCTGGTGGGTCTCATGAAAGCAGAGTAGAGGGGGAGAACCACACCCCTCAACCTGCTGGATATGCTTCTCTTTGATGCAGCCCAGGATACGGTTGGCTTTCTAGGCTGCATTCACACATTGTTGACTCATGTTGAGCTTTTTGTCAACCAGAACCTGCAAGCCTTTCTCCTCAGGGCTGCTCTCAAGCCATATTCCACCCAGCCTGTACTTGTGCTTGGGATTGCCCTGACTTTGCATTTGGCCTTGTTGAATTTCGTGAGGTTGGCATAGGCTCACCTCTCAAGCCTGTCATGGTCCCTCTGGATGTCATCCCTTCCCTCCAGTGTGTCAACCACATCAAACAGCTTGGTGTCATCCACAAACTTGCAGACGTTGTGCTCAATTCCACTGCCCATGTCAGCAACAAAGATGTTAAACATCAAGGGTTGCAGTACCAATCCCTGAGGGACACCACTCGTCACTGGTCTCCACTTGGATGTCAAGCCATTCACTACAACTCTTGAGTGTAACCATACAGCCAATTTCTTATCCATCAAGTGGTCCATCCATCAAATCTGTGTCTCTCCAATTTAGAGACTTGGATGTTGTGTGAGACAGTGTCAAATGCACTGCACAGGTCCAGGTAGATTTCTAATATCTTTTTTTTTATCAGAAGAAGTGATCCACCAATCCTTTGAAACCCTAGACTAAAGCTTCTAATACCAAAATTTATCCATGGTTTAGCATGAGGATGATACTCAATGGGACTCTAACATGTTCATAACTAGGTAGGAAAAAGATACAGTTAGCTCTTGAAGGTGTCATTACAGAAACCTCAATTTTCAAGCTGCTTTTTTACTATTTCTTTCAGGCATTTTACAACACAAGAGAAAGCATAGAGCAGCAAAAGGCCAGATTTTTTTAAGGCTTTAAGATGAAAATCTGTGGAAATGACAACTGCTTTTCATCAAGAATTGGCCCAGGTAAGAATGAGTGCCAAATATTTCCATAACTCCATGTCCTTATTACGATGAGGAAACTACAGGTTAGATTTTTTATGGACTCAGATTTGCTAATAAGAAACTGTTAATAAGAAATTGGTGTATGGATTTCACATGCAGCTGCTTTTTATTTGTTATTGTCACTTCTCTACCGCTATTATCTTTCACTCACCACCTGGACTTTGACTTCAATTGTAGAATAAATCATCAGGAAATCTGCTAGTTCTGAAGTTAATATTCAAATCTCTCCTAGGAAGCTTTTGTGCAAAGACTAAACTAAGAACTTGAGCATTTTCATGCCCTTGTTCATTCAATGGATGGTTTCCATTGAAAACTGCAGTTTTCTAATGGCCCATCTAAACTGTAATTCTTCATTTTTATGGCAGACATATGGATAGAATTGGAACCAGTTTTCATCATGTTGCTGACTTTTCCTATTGATTATATTAAAGTAACTGGGCAGTCCTATTAAAGAAAAAGCATGTATAAATACAGATCAGTTACATTCCTTCTGACTATCAAATGCTTTCACTGATCTAATTATTTTCAACCTTTTACAGGACATCAGTTCATTATATCACTAAAAATCCAGTTTCTGGCATGAAAATTGTTTTAAGACCACTATTTCCCATTCTTTGTTAACTGAATACATTTTGCTCAGAATAAAAGTAACAGAAAAAAAGTATTGGCTGCATAGAAGTCCTTTGTTAGTGCTTTTGAACTCCCTAGTTGTGGACTACAAAGAGTCCAGCGTGCTGCCTCTCACCGCCACAGAACAGAAGAGCTGAGCGCTGCCTTTTTTTTTTTTGGATCTTGATATACAGGATACATTACTGAGTGCCTATAAAAAGGTGTGTGAACCTTGATGGAAATCAGAGGTGAAAATGACAGTTCAAATGTCTGGTCTGGGTTTAAAAGATCTATGGTAATGTATTTTTACTTATAACAGATACTGAGAAGAGAAAAAAAAGAGCCAGCAAAGCAGTGTTCAGACTTATATTACATTCTTTCTCTGCTCCTGCCCTTTCCTGGAGCTGTTCAACCCAGAGCATTCTCTGAAAACTAAAGTGATTCTAGGCAGGTCACCAATAGATGTTATTTCTTATTAGTTGTCTCCTTAGGATATTGCTAAGACACAAAGCCTATATGATTCTTTTCAGCTACAAACAATGAGTCAGAATCCATGTTGGCTTGAAGTATGTGTCATTCCTAGATTTCAATGTAATGACATGGAATAGATTTAGTTTTTTTTAAACACTTCCTATTTTATGTAGGAAGCTTTACAGAAGAGTTAACCAGTAGGAAAGCAAGAATAGGCTGGTTAATCAATTAATATTTGAATAGATTTTGGCAACTGACATATATCTTCACATTTAAAAAAAAAATACAAAACTTTGATCAAGGAAACTCTTTGTTCTATTATCTCCTGTGAAACATTAATATCCCTTAAATTCAGTTCCCATCATGAAACACCACCTGGTTCTATTTTCTTCCACTTATCCAAACTATTTTTACTCAATATGGGATTTCTGACAAAAATAAAAACAGTTCTGTTTTGGAAAAAAACCTTTTCCATGCCTTTGGGGAAAATGGGAAAAAGATTTTCTTTCCTTTTTTTCCTAGTTCTTTGTCAAAAGACATTCACACTAAAATAATTTCTAGACCATATCTAGCTTCTTATTCTTTACTTCCATGCACTGACAAACTTTGTGGTGGATTTATAATAGGTTGAACTCTGAAGAGGGAAAAGAATCAAAAGTGTTCAAAATGTCAGTGCTGGAAACTAAACCTGCTGTACAAATACTTATCGTTCACACAGCTCATTATCTGCTCCAAAAATAGTCATGGTAATCAGCAGTAAATGTTTCCCAATCATTCTCAATGGACTTCCTGTCTACTGAGATTCCAAATCTCTTTGGGAAATAATAGAAGAAAGACAATCACTGTCACCACAATCATACCCCTTCTTTAGAAGTATATAGGCGCTCTGCATGATCTACATTTTAGGACAGGCAAAAGTTACAATGTCAACTTTCTCAAACTTTGGAGGAGTTTTTATGTGTGATTTGAGCTTAGGCTATAACAGAGATAGCACTCAAACTTCCAGGTCAAGAACAACAGAAGTATTTGGTACCTAGTTTTAGCAGGTTTTAGTACAGCATATCTAAAACTGTGTCACTTATATTTATTATATATTTGAAGCCCATTATTGGTACTGCATAGCATATAAGGATCACTATGTGGGATGAGGATGACTGTCAATTGTCAATGAAAACATTGTTGTACAAGCTCAGACCCGAACCCAAGGATTTTATAACTGTGACTGTAGAAGACCCACAGTGATGAGTCTTTAGCAGAGAGGTGTTTGAAAATTAATGACAAACATGGCCTTATCTATTCAGACAGCTCAACGTTAATAAGCTTGGGTTAGAATTTACAGTCCACTAACTTCTCCATACTAAGAGCACCTTTATGCGAGGTGTTCTTAAGGTAGAATAAGTTTCCTCACAGGGAGTTAATGCAGAGTAACCAGTGTACTGTAAATTTGCACCCCAGTTTAACATGGAATAACTTCCCTGAGTAGATAACTTTTAATACATATTGTATAGGGAAATCAATGGCTAAGACTCAGTAATAGGTATTAAAAACTACCCAGGTTCTTGAAGTTTCTTATTCCTTTTTTTTCCACCCATCTTTAGCCACAGCTTTTTCTATGGGATGAGTTCCAGTTGCATATTTGCCACACGTTTATAACTTTCAAGGTCCTAACGGCCACATGCAAAAAAAAAAAGACATCTCCAAGGAAAAAAAAAAAGAAGCTTTGTAACTGATATTAGAAGTGCTTATTTCCTGCTCATAAAATTTGTCAGCAAATCAAGAGGTGGAAAGACTTTCATCCTACTTAACTTATAAACAAACTACAAAAAAAAAGATGATTACTATCCCAACACAATCAGTTTAAATTTGTTTGTAAACAACTCACAAAATGAAACATACTTCTATAAAGTCATCAAATCATTGCAGGAAGAAAGGAGTCATTTAGAAAATATCTGGTTCTTGGTATGGATAATTCACAAGCAGACATAAAATAAGGCTAAACTTGGCAGGGAGAAGGTCTGAAATCTACCTGTGGAAAAATCATTCACCAACCAGTCTGAACTATTGTTACATTGAAATTACATTTTTTAAATAGTCACTGCATCTTTAAAGCCACAGTTGAACAACAATTGCTCTATTTTGTGCCACTTCAGGGAAACATAAGAAGACTCACTAGAAAAGAGGCCATTAAAATGTAAATGAAAATTTCCAATCACCTGAGCACTGGCTTTTTTTTTCTTTTTTTTTTTTTTTTTCCTGAGACCAAGGTGTAAACAAGATCAAAAGAGTATTTGGAATGCTAGATTTCAAGAGTGAAAACTGGAAAAATGACTACACATCTGAGAAAAGGTAGTGCTTTAGAGTTTGTGTTTATTATAGTAAAAGAAATTAGTATGGCTACTAATTCATTTCTGAAGACAGAGCATTTTAACAGGCAGCAAATACCTCTATTTAAATAAGAATATTTTTAAAAACCCACACACTGAAAACACCATTGCTAAAGAAGAGTAGAAATCATATCTTTGCTTGTATGAAAAATCTATAATGTGAGAAAAATAACAAGTGTCATGGCTAAGGGAGTAAGTTTTTGTACCATAAAGATACTAAACAGGATTTTAATACTGGGCAAACAGAATAGACAGACTCAAGTTTCTGACAGAATGAAACGACGTTAAAAAGATGACATACCGAAATCTAAAAAGGGACACATTTTATGTTTCTATTATGTCTCCTGTAAGGATTTTTCACATTTTACTGGACTTGCCTGCTGGGAGCAAGCAAAAGGCAGCATAGCAGGAAAAGTTGTGTGGAGTCCAGGGAAGCTATACAACAAAGGACACAGCTATTCCCTGGAGGCAATGCAGCTCTCTAAGCATTTACAAACTCATCACCATTATGAAAATTTCAGCATGCATTTCTCCAGGGGCCACTTGGGCCAGAAAGCAGTGGGATAAAGGCACATGAACTGCTTCCTCCTTCCAGCTCCTGAACTACTTGTCCTGTGGTGGCAAAGCAGCTGGCAAGGTTATAGAAGGTATTTTCTTTGGGACTGCAAGAGGTATTTGAGGCCTGTATCAGGTGCAGGAGCGAGTGCCCAGCTTGTGATGTAGAGCTTCAAAGAGAGCCCTTTGGTCTGGCATGGCATCTACTGTGGTAGGTACAACAAATCAGGCTTATTAGGCTCCAGATTGTAGCAGAATCCCACTCTAGATGCCTTGATGAAAAATTATGAGGTTTGTGTTTGTGCAGATTTTCCTACTGACATGCAAAGGAAACAGCGTATCGGCCGAAGTTTTTTTGGTTTGGCTTGGTAAATATGATTTGGATAACACTGATATAGCCTATAACGTTGAATTTCCTGGTATGTGAGGGTAATGCAGAAAGAAAAGCTAGATAGTAATTTTGGACAGGAACATTGCAATTTTAAAAACTCTTGACCGAACTGCTCCACCTGCTGAGAAAAGAAAGAAGGTAAACAATGGATAGTTATAGAAAAAATCTGCTTTTCAGCCCTAGAGCAGTAAACCTTAAAATAATTAAATTCATTAAAATAAGCATTCAAATATATATATAAAATACAGACAGAAATAAATTCTGGAAGAATATTGAACAATTAGGTATGAGAAGAAATGTAAGTGCCTTGTAAAGAATGCAGAAACACCTAGGCAAGACTGATAGATATGTTTATGAGACATTGTTTATAGAATGCTACTGTTCATCTTTGCCTTAAGTCCATAATAGATTAGCTGTATCACACCTTTTTAATGTGAATTATGACCATCTTCTATATGGTCAGCATCTGGTTCAAAATGAGATTTCCAAAA
Source organism: Brachypteracias leptosomus (assembly GCA_013401335.1). Classification (NCBI taxonomy): domain Eukaryota; kingdom Metazoa; phylum Chordata; class Aves; order Coraciiformes; family Brachypteraciidae; genus Brachypteracias; species Brachypteracias leptosomus. Next base: position 18,724 of record VYZX01025956.1, read on the forward strand.
GGTTCAGACCAGTCTTCCAGTTCTACCGCAGAGAAAGGTAGAATGGCAACTTAAAAAAGAGGTTTTGAGTCAGATACATTTGTGTCTACAATTCTTGCAGGATACATATATATACACACACAGATATGAAGCAGTGTATTTTTAAGGATTTGACTTGGACAAATGCAACTGAATAAAATATGCTCATCCAAAGAAAATCAAAGCAGATTGTCAGTTGAAGCAAAGCAAAAGTATTATGTCCCAAAACATTAATGAGAAAAGGAAGATAAAGCAATTGTGCAAAACCCATTGCTTGTCTCTACAGCATAATAATCTCTGGGTGAATGATAGATAATACATACTCTCAATTGAGGCAACTTTTATAGTGTTTTTTCACACGCTCTTACCTCACTAATAATTTATTTGTCCCAAGGAACCATTAAAATAAATGGAACTACCCCAGACTTGAAATTCTGAATCCAGTTCCGTCTCTCCTTTACACAGCTTATAACGGCTTGAGACAATGACAGTCCTTCTGATGTGTAAATGCTATTGTTAACTTACTTACTGTTATTAAATGTTCTCTTCATTATTCTAGCATGCATGATTTTAAAATCAGCTTAATAGATACGCTGTGTTTATTGTACCCACAGCACTAAGTGTTGAGAATTAATAGGGATTTCATGATGAATAATTATTCAACTTAACAGTATTTTCCCTGTGGGATTCTTGCGAGTTATCCCATAAATAATAAAAAATGGACTGTAAACATTAATGTTGAAAGGAACTTTATTATCAGAGCTCTTAAAGAAACATTTTTCTCTCAACTCTAACACAATGCCATAAAGTTTTAAATTTATTAAAGAATCTCTCTACCTCATACTTCATCAACTTCTTTCAGTTATACACTACTAGAATTAGTTGTGCTGTAAATTTTAAATTTAAGTCTCCAACATTACGTTTCAAGAACCTACACCTGAATTTCCAGTCCCAAAATCACACTTTATTCTTAATCTAGAAATGATGAAGATATTTACAGATGTGTTTTCTTGAACCATGCAGTACGTGGACAGTTGAAATACCTTGCCCCAGTAATTTTAACCAGGATGCCAAGGAAATACCTATACGATATTCTAATTGCAGTACATGTGTGTGTAATTTTTTTCAAAATAAGCTAGCTACAAGAATGTGCTGTTAAAGCCACTCTCCACTCTTAACATAATGATCATTAACAAATGCATATTCTGCAGTTTATGTCATCCTTTCAAAGACAATATATCAAAGAAACAAAAGAGGTCACCAGCTAATAGCCTAAAACTCTTGATTAACATTTGATATCTTCGGCTGAATTCAACAGTAGACTCTACTTAACCATCACCTTTTTCTTCAAGAAGAAAATTTAGAAGAAAACAAGAACACTGTTTTAAAATTGTGTTTCCATGCAGTTAATCTCTAGAAAAGTCATAGTACAATAGGAGCTTTAAGAGAAATAAACATTTGCATTTCATTATTACCTTTTGTTATTATGTGGCTTTGAGACGGAAGAAAACAACCCTGATATTCTTTTTTATATACTGTTATCAGAAGAAATAGTTTAAAATATTCTGTTGGCTTTTGGAAGACAACTTGATATTTGTTGTTGCTTTCTAAAAAAATATGATTGACATTTTGAAAAAAGGATGTATTGGAGAGCTGTCTCAATAGATGCGATATTGCTCTGTTATGTAACATTTACATTTATAAACAATACACAGCTGAATTTTGATCTCATTGAAGAAAAAGGCAAATCCCCAATTAACTTTGATTGGAATCACAGGTGGTCTTGTTATACATCTTAAAATCTACAAAAATGATAGTTTCATCTTAATCCTATGGTTTCACTGTACTTTGATGCTTAAATGATCTGAGCATCTGAAGTTGTCCTTCTTTCACAAAATAAAGAAGCTACCAAACTATCTCAGAAACATATTATTCAAATGCATTCACCAGATCAAGAAAACAAAGCACATGCATGAAAAGAAATAATATCATATCAAATAACTTGCACTAGCCAGCTCCAGCAAAGGCTTCAATGTCAAAATGTACCATCTACAAGAATACCACAGTTTACTCTGAGACAATGTCATGTTCATGTATGATATATCTGTTATTTTCTTAGAAGCCTTTGAAATTATTTATGAAGATATATTTGCCGCAGATAAATATGTTATTGAACTCTGAACACTTAAGTCTGTGCTGGAATTTACTTTAAAAATCATTCAACAATTATCATACTACTTTGGAATATGTTTTCCTCAAATTCCTCACAGAAAGCAACACTAAATGTATCCCAGCTTTTCCACTGCAACCAATAAAAATTTCTGCAGACACCGTCATTGGCATCATTCATTCCTACAATAGAGACATGAAACCCTGGTATTTCTTACACACAAAGACCATAGCATTAAGATAATTTAAATTATTTAAATATTCTTTCAAATCCCCCCACAAATACACATATGTTTTTTGGTCACAGATATAAAAGTGGAGTATGTCTGTCTACTTCAAAATACATTCTTGGAAGGATAGAAATAAGGATAAAAATCTTATAACTTCTCCCTAAAATCCTGATATGGAAACAATTCCAACCAATTAAACTGATTTGACTGCTACCAGAACAAACTCTTCATGTTTGGGAAGTTCAGAACTACAGAGGAGGACATAAGATCACAAAATAAAAGAATACATTTTTATACAGTCAGAAGGGAGCCAAATTAAGTCTGCAGTCACATTCTTTAATCTGTCTTTTTTCCAAATTTTGTTGCTTTACTTTGTAATTTAACTAGGAAGTGATTTGGAGTGAATGCAAGGCTAAGTATAACAGCAATAAATTGCTACCACCCTAAGTACAAGGTTGCAACATTGCCTCCAGGAGGCTTTTTAGAGCACTTTATATGGTTATGAAAGTCATATTGCCTGCTAAAAGATACTCCTTAATTGCATCCCTACTTATCCAAACTAGCTCAAGTGGGCAGTGCTGAAACCCTCACAACACATAACCAAAACATATTCTTTTTGAATGTTTTTCTTTGGACATCCCCTCATTGCTATTCTCACTGTGAGAATCCTCAAAACCTTCATTGCACAGGCACTAGATATTATTTTACTAATGTCTCGAGCTATTTCATGAAGTTTGAGCCCTGGAACACCTCTCACTGACTTTCAGACAGATTGTCATGTAATGTATCTACAATTTAAGCAGTTCCTACAGAAATCTTTGACTCTGAACAGGATTTTAAATCTTGGTCTAAGCTAGAAAGCACATTCATCACATGCAGATCCTCCCTAATGCACTACTTTCGTTTAACCCTAGTATCTCAGCTAGGAAGCAACTCCTGTACAGCTCAACTCTCTTCATGGTTTACAGTTTCAATTCGTCCCACTGCTTCCTTTACTTCTTACCCTGGCCTCAGGCTTCTGACTGCAAAGTTTTCACCTTTACCTTTCTGGTGACCATTATCTATAGCAAAACCAAACACGCTTTTCAAATTTTTCTTGTAACACTGCTTTCCTTAAAAAAGCAGCTCATGCATTAAAAATATACTACCACACCCTTCAAAAAAACCTCCCCAAACAACAAAAAACAAACCAACAACAAAAAACACAACAGAAAAACCGAACAAACCAAAAAAAACCCCAAATGTAGGCAAAGCAAATCTTACTCTTCATTGATATGATTTCAGTAGATCTTCCATTGTTTCCTTTCTCTTTTAGTCATGCCTCACCAGAATGCTATTCCTTTCCCCAGGTCACTCTCTATTCTTTTTCTTGCACTTTGCATCTTCCATATCCCCAACCTTTCATCCTTAATAAGCCCAATCACACCATAGATATAATTATCATAAAATATAATCTAAATACATGCTAAACATTTAAAATAAATATTCTCATAATATATATTTTAAATATGTACTAAGCATCCAAAATAAGTGCTATAAATTTCAAACGGATTGTTACATCATGTCATAGACTACTTCTTAGAATGCCATGGCTACTGTTATGTCTAAACATTGTCAGATCATTTAGTATGTTAAATCATCCACTTCATCCTTATATTAAATGTTTTATTGAACCTGATTTTTATCATGCTTTTGCAGGTTAGAGATATCAGCTGTTCTTATAAAACACATTACTAAATAGCCAGTGCTCCAGTAATGGCATTCTGACCTCTATCAAGAAACAGAGGAATGGACAAGATAGTCAATCATGCAAAAATATGCAATCAAACAACCAGATACGGATAAGTTCTGGTGAAGGAAAGGGCGCCAGAATAATTTTAAGCATCAGCTGAAGCCAGCTTTTTTCATCCCTAATGCCACTTTCTGCTGCTGCTCTACCATTAACTCAAGTATCTCCAAACACCGCACAGTGCCTCTTCTCCTGCAGAGGCAATTTCAAGTTATTAATAGGTTGAGAAGAAAACGCATTAACAAGCCCAAAAAACCCTTAAACTATAGCATATGACAGAGTCTTTGGTGTGAAAATATTAACAATGCAATTACATATAGTTAAGTATAGCTACACAGTAGTTGCCTGTACAGATCATAGAATCATTAAGGTTGGAAAAGACCTCTAAGATCATCAAGTCCAACCGTCAATCCAACACTACCATGACCACCATATCATGTCCTGAAGTGCCACATCTACATATCTTTTGGACACCCTAGGGGTGGTGACTCCACCACTTCCCTGCACAGCCTGTTCCAATGTTTAACCACTTTTTCAGTAAAGAAATTTTTCCTAATATCCAATCTAAACTGCCCCTGATGCATCTTGAGGCCATTTCCTCTTGTCTTATTGCTAGTTATTTGGGAGAAGAGATGAACACCCACTACTCTGCAACCTCCTTTCAGGTAGTTGTAGAGAGTAATAAGGTCTCCTCTCAGCCTTCTCTTTCTCAGACTAAACTGTCCCTGTTCCCTCAGCTGCTCCTCATAAGACTTGTTCTTCAGACCCCTCACCAGCTTGGTTGCCCTTCTCTGGACCCACTCCAACACCTCAATGTCTCTTTCATACTGCAGCACCCCAAACTGAACACAGTACTAAAGTTGCAGCCTCACCAGTGCCAAGTACAGGGGCACAATCACTTCCATACTGCTGCTGGACAAACCATTTGTTACAGGCAAGGATGCTGTTGGCCTTCTTGGCCACCTGGGCACATTGTTGGCTCATGTTCAGTTGGCTGTCCACCAGCACCCCAAGATTCTTTTTTGCCAGGCAGCTCCAGCCACTCTTCCCCAAGCCTGTAGCATTGCATGGGCTTGTTGTGACCCAAGTGCAGGCCCTACAGATTTTAACAGTAGGTGTCATAGTGAAAAGTGGAAGGAAGAGGACTTCTTAAAGCACATGCAAGACTCCCAAATGAACAAATTTAGGAAACACATCACAGAATCACAGAACGTTAGGAGTTGGAAAGGACCTCGGAAGATCATCTAGTCCAACCTCTCTGCTAGAGAAGGATCACCTAGATCAGGTCACACAGGAACACGTCCAGGCGAGTTTTGAATGTCTCCAGAGAAGGAGACTCCACAACCTCTCTGGGCAGCCTGTTCCAGTGCTCTGTCACTCTCACCGTGAAAAAGTTTTTCCTTATGTTTACCCGAAACCTCCTATGCTCCAGCTTGTACCCATTACCCCTTGTCCTATCACTGGATGTCACTGAGAAAGGCCTGGCTCCATCCTCCTGACATTTGCCCTTTACATATTTATAGACATTAATGAGGTCACCCCTCAGTCTCCCTTTCTCCAGACTGAAGAGACCCATCTCTCTCTGCCTTGTCTTAATCATCCTAGTAGCTCTGCTCTGGACTCTCTCCAGTAGCTCCCTGTCTTTCTTGAACTGGGGTGCCTAGAACTGGATATAGTACTCCAGGTGGGGCCTCACCAGTGCAGAGTAGAGGGGCAGGAGAACCTCCTTCAACCTGCTGTCAATACTCTTCTTAATGCATCCCAGGATGCCATTGGCCTTCTTGCTGCAAGGGCACATTGTTGGCTCATGGTCATTCTCTTGTCCACCATGACTCCCAGATCTTTTTTTTCCCAGAACTGCTCTCCTACAGATCAGCCTCCAATCTGTACTGGTACATGAGGGTTGTTCTTCCCCAGATGCAGTACTTTACACTTGCCTTTGTTGAACTGCATTAAATTTCTCCCCACCCAGCTTTCCAGCCTGTCCAGGTCATGCTGGATGGCATCATAGCGTTCTGGCATGTCAGCCACACATATAAAAAACTAAAATATATCAAATAATCAAGAAAACTTTTTTGCTTCATAAATACAAAGCCAATCAATTTTAGAGATTTTAGGAAAAGTATGGATAAAAACATTTATCCCTGTACCCCGCAATTGTCTGCACTGGGGTTTTTTGTTTGTTTTTGGTTTATTATTGTTGTTTGGGTTTTTTCTAAAAAAACCAAACCTAATATAAACCTGATGATATTCTTATTGTCTGATACAGTGGGGATAGCAATTGAAAGTTCAATGTGAGAATCTGAAATGCACTATTTCAGATTGACTACCACATGCAGAGCAGCAGTTGTAAAATTTCTATTTCCTCTACTATTAGTCTAGAAACAGAAAAACTCCTACTGACTGTCTTATCAGACGTGTACAAACTAAAACAAAGATCAAGATCATCTCTGGTAAAAACAAGACGAAAGTCCCTGTGCTTTAATGTAAATGCTCAGCACTTCTAACTCAATACAGAATGTCTCATGATTTTCAGTAGAACATTTGGTTCTTGGTGGATAACTTTACCTTTCTTATCTGTTTAATTCACAATATACATTGGGTATTCTATACATTTATGTTTCACAAATCCTGACAAATAGTCCTCCAGTGAGAAGCCTAATGCACAAGATGTAAAGGTGTCTTATATTGAAAATATTGATTGTGACGGAAACTATTTACTCATCTGCAAAATCACCCTAGTGAAGAAACTTGGAGAAATTGAGCATAACCTTACTGTTGGATGTAAATTTGTTTAAATTAATTTATTTCACGGATACAATTTTTTGACAGAACTTAATGTGAACGTAAAGGACTGTTGCTTAACCTATACTTGTAAAACCTGAGCAAAAGACTGAAAGCTAGAGTTCACATAGTAGAATAGAAACTAATCCAGAATTTCCATCTCCTAATCTTATGTTGTTTGTAAGTAGCAAGATCAGGAAAATCAGTCAAATCTCATTTATTTGGTGAATCACTTTGTGTTTCATTCACTTATGTGTTTCTTTGTATCTCAAGAAGCACAATTTGTTTGGATTCATAGTTGGAAGATGTTACTAATATCTTGGAAAGCTTTAAGTAAACTGAACGTTTTCTCTTTAGTAATAGGAGAAGTCAGGCTGTCATAGTGGCATAATGCCTTTAAACCTTGCTCAAACAGGTTGGCTAGAGTTTAAGTACACTTAGAATATTAGATTGAAAATGTTTGCCAATACCTTTGAAAGCAAAGTTGCAATCTGAAAGAAATGTTCTTTTTATTCTGTTAAGTTGAAATGGGTCAAAATGCAAAAAACCCCTTAATCCAGTTTGGTCTTCCTAAGAATTCCATGCCAGTTGTTGCTATCCTGAGTTATGAAAGGTATCATCTCTGCTAAAAACATCCCTAAAGCCATTTATTTTGTCTGACGTGACAATTTTTACCATGTATAAAGGGAAGCTTCAAGGCAGTAGATGTCAATTATTTATGTACAAGATTCAGAAAGTCATTACTTATGGGAGTAGCTGAACTGGCTTTGACAGTGCTACCTGCTCCAGTAAATACAAGTAAAGAGTTCACAGCCTGATTCATAGTTTATCACCCACTTAATATGATGAAAAGGCAATTCAGCAAACATTATTCTTGTCATTTTATATTCTTCATAGTAATGCACCTAACTTGTATGTTTGCTATAATCCTGATAATACAGTTCTTTATTACTTCCAATGAACTTTTTTGTTGTTATTCCTCTTTCTGACATGTATATATAAAACAAAAATCTTGAGCACAACAGAGGTAAAAGTTTTGTCCTAGAGTCACTCCCACCTATCACAAGAAGTGAAAAAAAAGACTATACAAATTGAAATCTTAAGGTAACTTTCTGTGATCATCTACTGGACTCAAGTTCCTTTGCACATTTCAACCCACCCTTGCAAAAATAAAAGTTCCCTTGGTATAATGGTAAATACATACATCCTGTGTTCTGCTTTATTAGGTATGTTACAGTTTTAAAACATGTAGCAAGACTACATTCAGAACATCCAATGCTTTTACATTTTGACTTTCTACAAAAAATAGTGAATTTTTTTTTCTGCCCTGACTTTAGAACTTGAAGATTTTCTGGAGAGTTTAAGAATTCCCTTTGGTATAAAAAGGAAGCAGTGGGTTTTACTCCTGACCCAAAAGGATTTTCTGTGCAGAGAAGTGAATATGTGCTGAAACCGTGTGTCAATGGCTTCAAATACTGCAGCGAGACTTGCTATAGGGGGGAGGGGTAATTGGGAAGATCCCAGAAGGGCAAAGTCCTATTCACAAGTGGTTGAAATTCATCAGAATGAAAAAGCAAAATTGGTGTTCAGGTGACAAGAGAGACAGGAAAAGTCACACATCAACTCTAGGACATGAACAGATCAGCTTGAAAGCTCTCACTGGCGGCTACCTGGAGAGTTCTTAAAGACATTTTCATGGTTTGTTATCTATGGCAGAAGAGCTGGAGGGAGGAAAAAAAAAAGGAATCAAGCTTCAGGGTTAAAGATTTACCTGAAAACATGTCCCCCGTAACTACTATTGAATAGAAGAACTGGATTTTATGAAGAAAAAGAGAAATATCTAGTCTATATCAACATGTATATACATATGTATATATAAAAGCATGCACATACAGATATATGTACACATACATATATACCTATATATGTATGCATATCTATATATATGTTTCTTTACATATATAGATACACTATGCACATGTTTTAGTATAACTGCATACTCATATGCGGTTTTTCCTCTTAAGACAGATCACCTTGTATTTTCCTTATAGGTTCTAGAATGGTTTCCCTGAACATCTTCTGTGACTCCACCTCTGGCAAACATCCATAAATGCACCAACATCCATAAATGAGTTATTAAATTTGCTGGAAAGTTCTAGGATTCATATATAATCATGGCCGTGTGTGGAATTTAAACCCAAAGTTGATTGATATGTTTATGTGTAGGATGGTGACATCTGTGAGGCCTCCCATTGGCAATAAAATATGTCTTGAAGATCAAGTTTAGTTAAGCAAAATAACAAATTGAAGATATATCACACAAAACAGGCTTAAGAGGAATCCAGTCCATGAATTCACACTTCTATGATCCACCATACTCCCTTGTCAAGGTTTAAATTCAATCCACCTCCAACAGATGCTCTCTGTTAACCCTTCTTTTCTCCCCTCCCCCCCCAAATTAGAGGAAGAGAAAAAGGATAAAGGAGAAAGACTTATGGCCCCCTCCTCTCCCAAATGGGAGAGGAAGGGAATGAGAGAGAGGCTTCCAGATAGAAAAGAAAACTAAAACAGCTTTAAAGAAGATAGTAATAATAAAATGGAATATATACAAATACATACAAAACGAGTATCAAACCCAACCTCCCCCTGATGGCAATTACATCACCGTCACCACGGTGAACAGACACTGGGGAAGTCCCAGACTGGACTCAGCAGCTGACAGGAACCGAGTTCAGAATCTGGGTTCAGGAACACATGAATTGGGATCAAGGGCAGGCCCGAGTAGTCAGAAGGCTGAAGGGAAAGTATGGGTCCACAGATTGGAAAAGGTCCTAAGGATCCCGAAAGAAAGAGGATCCAGCCATTAGGGCATAATGATCGAGACCCTCATGATCCCTCAACTTTATACTGAATGTGATGTATATAAACTGACTCATTGGTCAATTTAGGGTCAACTGTCCTGGCTGCAGCCTTTCACTCTCTGCACCCTCTGATGTGGTGCACAAGATCTAGCAATGACCTTAGTCTGCATTCTAATCCTTGATAGTAACTCTAAACAACAAGTGTTATCACTGCTAGAAGCAGACACTGTCTGTGAGAACATGCTGTTAGCTTCAGAAAGTGTAGTTAGTTAGCAGAGACTCAGATGAAAAGTAAAGTCACTGAACAGAATTGGTTTGGTTCTAACTCAAACCAGGACATCCCTAAAACTATAAGACAGTATATCATATCTGTGATAATTGATATTGCAATAAATTTACAGTACAAGTTACTTTCAGAGTGACTTTTCTACCCAAAAGTGTTTTTTTGTTTTCTACTAATGACATTGTTGCAGGCAACATGGACTAAAGATGTCAGCAAGGCAAAGTTTACTCAGAGAGCATACTGCTTTCTTTGGATCAGCTGAAGAAAAGAAATTCTGGGGTATCAAGAAGAGGTTCTGTACCCCAAAAACTTCTTTGTTTTTATCAGTTACCTTAACCAGTCTAACTAACAACATTACTTCTGGTTCCAAAGCTTGCCTTGGTCTGGATAATGGATTGTTTACCAAAGACAGATCTGGTTTTTCTCTGTAGGTGGGAAGAGCAGCCTGTCAGTGGGAAGGGAGCTGAGTCCACAGGAAGAGAGTAAAGAATTCAGAGAGCTCCTGATGGGGCCCAGGCCCATACAGGACCTGCAGGGAATAGCTTTCAGGACCCTTCTCTAGCTGATACCCAAACGAGACTTTAACAACAACTGTGGGAAATTAGTTCACTCTAGTTTCATTCTGCCTTTGGAGGACAGATGTCAAAACTCTTCTTGCAGGGCCTACAGAGGACTGTGAAGATGTAAGGGCATCTAACCTAATGAGTTAATTTAACCTAATGAGTTAATCTAACCTAATGAGTTAATTTAACCTAATGAGCCTCCAGTTTCAATACTTGAAGGTTGAGGGATGAAGGGATTGAGAGCAGCCCTGCAGAGAAGGACTTGGGGGTGTTGACAGAATAAAAAATGAATATGAGGCAACAATGTGTGCTCACAGCCCAGAAACCCACCCACATCCTCGGCTGTATCAAAAGAAGTATGGTCAGTAGGTCGATGGAGGTGGTTTTCCCTCTCTACTCCACTCTGGTGAGACCCACACCTGTAATGTTGTGTCCCCAACATACAAAAGACATGGATCTGTTGGAGAGGGTCTAGAGGAAGGCCACAAAAATGAGCAGTGGGCCAGAACACCTCTCTTACAAAAAAAAGGCTGAGAGACTTGGGGTAGTTTATCCTGGAGAAGAGAAGGT
>VYZX01025959.1:1725-31005 GCA_013401335.1 Brachypteracias leptosomus
GGCCCCCGAAGGAAGCGGGCGAAGGGAGCCCCCGCCGGGGGTTTCCCAAAGAGCCCCCGGGCTGGAAGGGCCGAGAAGTGGCGGGGGGTGCGGGGGACACAGGTGGGGGGGGGACAGGCGGAGGAGCCCGATGCTGCCCCACGGGCCGATCCCCGCGGCGAGGACCACCCCGACCCGGCGCTGCCCAGCACAGACCTGAGGGACGAGTGGCACCGGCACGGGGAACAGGGATCCTCCCGTAGGCACATCACCGTGATGGGGACTGCCCCCCCGGCAGGGACATCACCGTGATGAGGAACCCCCGGCAGAGACACCACCCTCATGGAGACCCCCCCAGCAGGGACATCACTGTCTCACCGAGCAGGGACCACTCATCCTGGGGGCTCATGGTCACCCCTCGCTGGGGACACCAGGCCCAGGAGGGGTTCCCACACCCCTCGTGTTGGGGCTGGGCTCAGCAGCATTGTGAGGATGAGGAAGATGAAGGAGTGGAGAAAGCCAATGCCCAGCCATGCACTGTGCCCTGCCAAGCAGGTGTCCCCCCCCGTGCCCCCGAGCAAAGCCCAGGTGAGTGCTGGAAACCCCGACCCCAGCACGAGGGTCTGGCTGGGCACAGGACTGGGGGGGACGACGACATCCAAAGGCACCATTGGAGCAGCAGCAGGTTCTGCAGGACAGAGCTGGAACGTGTTGGGACACACGGAAAGCTCGACAGAGTAAGCTAGAATGGGGATGGAGCAGGGACAGGGATGGAGGAGGGAGAGGGATGGAGAAGAGACAGGGATGGAGGAGGGAGAGGGATGGAGAAGAGACAGGGATGGAGCAGGGACAGGGATGGGAAAGGAGAAGGGACAGGGAGGGAGAAGGGATGGGCAAAGAGCAGGGACAGGGATGGAACAGGGACAGAGAAGGAGCAGGGGTGGAACAGGGACAGGGACAGAGCAGGGATGCAGAAGGAAAAGGGATGGAGCAGGGACAGGGATGGAGTAGGGACAAGGATGGAACAGGGATGGGGACGGAGCAGGGACAACACAGCTGCAGGAGCAGGATGGGGAAAGACTCAGGACTCACTGACAGGGGTGACACCAACAAGTGGGACGCTGAGAGCTGCTGGACAGTGTCCCTGGGGAAAGGTCCCTGCTGGGTCCCCAAGTCCCCCAGGATCTCTTGCACAAACCTCACCACAATGGTGATGGTGACCATGCCATAACCCTCTGGTCCCCACCATGGTGTAGGAGGCCCTGGCTCTTCCAGGGATGGACTCTTTCCTCCCCACAGCAGAACTCTGGAGAATTCCCAGGAATGGGGGTGATTTGGGATCACTGAGCTGCTCCCCATGGCTCCACCCCCCTGCCAGGAGGACCCAGGGGCCACTGCCACAGCCCCAGCAGCAGCTTTATTATCAAGAGCAGCACAAAACCACCCTCTCCCCGTTGCGCACACCATGGTAGCGGGAGGGAGGCAGAAATGTGTCCTCTGCCATCCCACCCCATGGGGACAGGCTCCTTGCTGAGCTCTTATAGGGGGTGACATCCCCAATCTAGGAGTGCCCAAAGGCTGCAGGAGACCCTGTGTGGGTAGGGAGTTTGTGGAGAGGGGACAGGTGAGTGGACCCTGCATAGGGGGAAGGACATCAGCTTGGCCATAAATACAGCCTGCTGGTGGAATGGTGGCGCTTGGAGAGCTGGGAAACACACCTATAATCATGTCCATGCTGGGACCTGCAGGTGCATTAGGGAAGGGCTGACATGGCCACCTTCCTTAAATGAGTCTGCAATGGTCAGAGAATCACAGAATGGTTTGGGTGGGAAGGGACCTTTCAAGGTCACCTAGTCCAACCCCCCTGCACTGAGCAGGGACATCTGCAATTAGAGCAGGTTCCTCAGAGCCCTGGACAACCTCACCTGCAATGGTTCCAGGGATGGGGCACCAACCACACCTCTGGGCAACCTGGGACAGGCTCTCACCACCCTCAGCATCAAGAATTCCTCCTCTCTAGTCTAAATCTCCCTCTTTTAGGTTCAAACCATCACCCCTTGTCCTGTCCGAACAGGCCCTGCTTAAAAGTCTGTCCCCATCTTTCTGACAGGCCCCTTCAAGTCCTGAAAGGCAACAAGGTCTCCCCAGAGCCTTCTCTTCTCCAGGCTGAAGAAGCCCAACTCTCTAAGTCTGGCCTCCCAGCAGAGGGCTTCCAGGAGCTGGGCATTCCTGGGGTGCTGCAGTCCTAGCCCAAGATCTGGGGTACCCCCACCCCTGGAGACTCCACGTTGGGACCAGGCAGATTCTGGCAGCCCCAGACCTGCGGCTGCACTTAGCACCATCCTGCCCTTGGAAAACAACAGCCTTAAAGCTTTTTTTTAGAAAAGAAAGGACCAGCCCTCCCCCCAGCAAACCACTCAGAAGCACAGACCAGCTTGTGCTGCCCGTGTTTTATCACTATGTCCCAGCTCCCAGGTCTAAGATGCTTTGGGGGGTGTCTCGTTCCAGCCCCCTCAAGGGCCAGGGCCTGGCGAGAGGGAACTCAATGGGGCTGAGGAAGTGATCAATGCAAGTTTATAAAAGCTTTTATTTGCTCTTGGTACGACCAAGAATGGGACAGTGATCTTTTATACAATTTGATACAGTAAGTGGTACAAAAGAATGTGTTTTAAATAAAAAGCCAGAAGTGGAGTAGCAAAAATATTAAAAGATTAAGTAAAAAATTGTAGGCATGGGAATTAATCCTAGACCTTAAGTTGATGCTGTTTTTCCACCGTCCGAGTCCCAGAGCACGAAGCTTTGAGCCCTTGGCCCCGTCTCGGCACTGGCAGCTCGCCCGGGCAGCGCCCAAGCGCCCAACCAAAAGGGTCAATGCGCTGCTGGGATAGATTCGACCTCAGCTTTTATCATGACCAATTGAACCAGGTTACAGGATATTTTTTTTTAATTTTTCTTTGTTTGCCATGACAAACCAGGCAGCGCTGGGTCTCCCTCGGCTGGGCGGGCTGGCGGCGGCACTGGGCGAGCTGCGTTCGCGTCCTTTTCTAGGCTTGGCCTTCGGCTTCATTCCACGCACGGGGCTGGGGAGGGGGTGTCTTCCGAGCAGAGGTCTCCCAAGCAGTTAGTTTGCCAGGCTAGCAGGAAGTTTAGATACCGGCAGAAAGCACATTTCCTCCAACATGACTATTATTATCATCATCGGTTTTGGTTGGTTTTTTAGCATTGGCTCTGGTGTTGTTCGCTCCTCCTCGGTGCAGAACGAGGTTAGAGCTCGTGGTTTTCACCCCAATGGCAGCAGAGCGTGTACAAACGCTTCAGTTGATGACCTGGGCAAGGAGGACACGGGTGGGAGGCGGCACCGGCCAGTGGCCTGTTCTCTACCTGTCAGCTTGCAACGAACGCAGCGTCTACAAAGGGATTTACACAGAGGGAGCCGAGCCCCTGACAGCAAATAAAAAGCTCATGTTTAAAACAAGGATTATACAAAAAAAACCTAAAACCCCAAACCCTTGATGTCTATTTCTCCATTTTTTCCCTTTTTGAGAAGGTTAGAAAGTGCAGGTTTAGCCAAAGGTAGCCCTAGCTCTATTTACAACGCCCACCGGCGAGGGACGCGATGGTGCCGACTGATCCGTCCTGCCCGGACCCCAAGAGCCACTCGACTGGGAAGGGTTAACACACAGCGAGACACAAAAAGAGGGAGAGACCTCGGTCAAGTCACTACAGGGGAAGCAACTAGAGGCTCAATGCTCAAACACCATCATTTTGATAAAATTCAATCAGCGCCACTGACTAATTCTTGACCCGAGACAATGGGAAACCCGAGTGGACACGAGTGAGGCACAAGCTCGCCCGACGCTGAAGGAGAACGTGGGGCACAGGGAGGGAGAAGCTTCTTTAAAATGTCCTTGGCTGGAGCAGCTCCTCTCCGTGGTACTTTAACCACAAGGCAAGAGAAGGGCCAAAGGCTCTGGCAGACCCAGTGCCCGGCTCGGCGGGAGCAGCCAGCAAAGCCAGACTGGCAGCTCTCAACTCTCCAACCTCCAGAAACGAGGGAGTCGTGGCACAGGGGACACCAGAACCACATCGTGGGGAGGATACCGGAGCCATGGCACGGGGGTACACTGGAGACATGGCATGGGGGACACCAGAGCCACGCCACTTCTGACTCAGAGTCAAGCCGCAGAGAAGACACTGGAGCCATGGCACAGGGGACACCATAGCCATGCCATGGGGGGACACCAGAGTCACATCGTGGGAGACACCAAGGCCACACCACAGTGGACACCAGTGTCACACTGTGGGGAGGACACCAGAGTCATACCATGGGGAGGACACTGGAGCAACGCTACAGGGGACACCAGAGCCACACCGCAGGGAGGACACCAGAATCATGCCATGGGAGGGACACTGGAGTCACACCATGGGGAGGACACTGGAGTCATGCCATGGGGAAGACACCAGAGTCACACCCTGGGGGACACCAGAGCTATGCCATGGGGAGGATACTGGAGCCAAGCCACAGAGGACACCAGAGCCACACCACAGGGACGACACCAGAGCCACGCAATGGGGATGACACCAGAGCCATACCATGGGGAGGGACACCGGGGCCACGCCGTGGAGAAGACACCACTGTCACACCACAGGGAACACTGGAGTCATGCCATGGGGAGGACACTGGAGCCACGCCACAGGTGACACCAGAGCTGGAAAAGCAAGTTAATCCTGGGGCAGGGGCTCGGCAGGATCACACCCCGTGTTCCCACTGCACAGGAGCAACCCGAGTCCCAGCGACTTAGCTTTTAACGCTGGGAAATGGAAAGTTTTCAGGGAGGTAATAAATTAAACTGCCAACTTCTTTTCTTTTTCCTTTTTTTTTTAAGCTCTCGTGTCGCTCAGCCTCTGGCTGGGCTACCAACGACTTGCTGGAGCGGCTAACGAGGAGAGGACTTTGAAGTCCACGTCAACTGCTGTCAGTTTGGGAACTGCGTGTTATATTCATACACATAAAAGTAGACAACCACATCACCCTCCATAGAAAACTAGTGCATGCAAAGGACTCTTCCACACCATAAACCCAACGGCTATGCAGGAGAAGAGGAGATATACTAGTGAACTGACATCGGCTAGAGGGAAATTAGTATCTTCAACATCTTTTACCTTGAAAGCTAAATCAGTGCTTTGTATTAAGTTTTTTGGCAGACATACCACGTTGCCATCCTTTTTAATTAACACATCACACCATGAAGAAATGCAAAGAAAAGCAGCATGCAGGCAAAAAAGGAAAGAGCCGCGAGTGAGGAGAGGAAAAAAAAAAAACAAACCCATGGCAGCAGGAACAGTTCTGAATGGCTAGATCACCAAAAAGGAGACACAGCAGATTAAATGTAGGGTTTTTTCTCTTTTTTTTTTTTTTTTTTTTTTTCTTTTTGTTTTTTTTTTTTTGCACCACAGATTGTCCTCGATGCATTACACCAACAATCACAGAAAGCAATCACAAAGGAGTTTGGTATTTCAAAATGGTCAGGTATGGATGGGATGTCTCCTGCACATGCTTCCACCAGAAGGAAAAAAAAAAAAAAGAAAGAAAGAAAAGTGAAAACTAAAAGTTCCTTTCCACATAAGGCACAGGACAAAATAAATCCCATTCACAGACTCAAGGCGAAAATGAGTGTGTTCCTGGCTCGTCTGCTGATGCATCTAGAGAAATATGGTGACTCAAGCACATTATTCCATGACAGAAAATTCCACTGTTGTACAAAATAAATTGTTAATTCTAACTTTTATTCTTATACAATTTGCAGAGTAGAGTTGAAGATGATTGCTCTATGGTTTAATGGCAGGAGGAGCGGGACTATAATACAACCAAAAGGTAGTGGTGAGTTTGAGCAGGTACGTTAAAAACAAACAAAAAAAAATGAAGTCACGGAGATGATTTTCCTATACATGTTGTTGAGAAAATTAGAGTACGCAAGCTGTCCTAAACGGAAAACCAGGGGGGAGACAGGAGCTTGTTAAGATGAGGAACAGAACATTGGTTTAAGGTTAAAACCGGGCAGAGTGGTTTGTTTCGCAGCGAGAAAAAAGGGGCGGTGGATGGCGATTGGTGATAGAGGAGAAGGTTCAGCAACACTTGCTCTTCCAGCCCGTCACCCCACCTCCACTGCTGATATCTACATTTTCACTGTTGGGCTCTTTTACAGGGGTCTGCAAGGAAACAAGTGAGAAGAGTTAGATGGACCTGGAGACATTCCGAAATAAAGTATTCAGAGCTGAAGGGATTTCAGGCAGATTTACATCGCCAGAGAATGGTAGGAATAAAGCATGGACAAAGAGCTCCACAGAGATGTGGGGAATCCTCCTCCCCCCTCCAGCAGGAGCATGAAAAACCCATTTAAGGGTTTTTTTGTTTGGGTTTAAATAAACAGCAACTGCGAAGCTGGGAAAAAAACCCAACCCAACTTTTGAACTTGGAACACCCTGAAGTAAACTCAAACTATTTCTAGGTCCTGCTCCAAGCACTGACACTTGGGCTTTGGTGGAGCAAGTAAATCACAGCCTACGACCAACACAAGCTGAAGTTAAATTACGTGAACTAATGACCTCCAAAAACCACAGAGTAATTTAGGGATAAAGAGAGGGTTGTTCAAAAGCATCTGCCTCCCAGTGAAGCAGGACACCAGCTTCCGAGGCAGGGGACAAAACGGGCTCGTCTGCGTCACAGGGTGTAAACTTGGTCAGACCAAAGCAAAGAATCAAAGTCAAGTGGTTTTGGTCAGATGTGAACATCTACTTTGAGCTGTTTGGGAACCAACGTGGACACTCAGGAGAATGCTGCAGTTGAGTCTCCATAATCCTTCTCTTATTCTCCTTGTCACAGAAGCAGCAAACCCCCCACCTTGTTCTTCAGATAAATACACTGAGGCCCCAAATGAAAATGTAAAGGTCAAAAGGGTCAGTGAGATTCACCTCCTGACCTCCTGCTGACCACAGGCCAGGGGTTTTCACCCTGTTTCTCACATAAAGCTTGTCAAAAAAATGATCAAAAAACAACCCAGAACTACAAGGGTGAACCAGATGTTGAGTCGATGTGTGTTTAAAAGGGTTGTGGAAAGATCTGGTGTTGACTTTGCACTGAATTTCTACCCAATTAGTTGGGATGACACTATTGGTGGTGTCCATATAGGAGAGTGGTGGAAGGTACTGGTGAAGGCAGCCTCAACATGAGGCAGGCCTTGCTGCTAGGCTGCAGCACAGGAAAACACAGAGGGTCACTCATGTAAGAGCAAACATATGCTAGAGTTGGCCAACCCACGTCTCCTGAGCTCCACAAGAGTTCCAGTGCTGGAGAAGCACGGCCCAGAATGTGCTACCACAGGGGTGACTGTGTCAACCAAGCCCTTGGGTCTGGGAGTGCATCAGCTAACTGGAACCAACCCTGGAGCCAGCCACATACCCAGCTCAGCTCAATCCTGACACAGAAGAGTGACAGTCATTGGAAGCTGATGCCTTTTCTACTCATGAAAGACATCAGGGATACAAGCGTAGGAGCATCTTGGAGCTCCAGGCACGCAAAGTTTTGGGTATGGGCCACAGAGAAGAGAACCATCTTCACAGAATCGTAGAATGGTTTGCGTTAGAAGGGACCTTGAAGATCACTGAGTTCCACCTCCCCTGCAATGGCCAGGGACACCTCCCACTACACCAGGTTGCTCAAAGCCCCGTCCAACCTGGTCTTCAACACAACCAGCGATGGAGCATCCGCAACTTCCGTGGGCAACCTGTTCCTGGGTCTCACCACCCTCATAGTGAATGATCTCATGGTATGCTCCAGGAAGGGCACCCAACCACCAGGGATGAACCAGTGATCCACCTTCTCTTCTCAGTTGCAATATAACCTCCAAGGAAATGTAGAGGCTGAGGGGGCAGGAAGTGACAGAGCTCGTTCTTCTGCTCCATCAACCACGTCTGAACTCTTCCCAATGACTGCTTAAGTTTTCAATGCTGTGTATGGCTGGAGATGGTGGCAGGGAAAGGGTAATTCTCTTCCATGCCAACTGAAAAGTTAACTCCAAGCACATGTACGACACAACCAGGAGTTTAAGGGCCAAACAACTATTAGTTTCCTGGACACCCTGCTCAGGATGACCCTGCTGGAGCAGGGAGGTTGGGTGACATGATCTCCTGAGGTCCCTTCCAACCCCTGCCATGCTGGGATTCTGTGAGTTTAGGTTCCTTGGCTCTTTGATGTGTAGTGCTCCCTCTACATATCCCCCTACAATAATGAAATATCAAATGAGCTTTAGAAGCTCCGAAGCTGTAGATGTTCCATAACCCTCCTTCAAGGACTCACCTGCCCTAGCACGCCAAACTCCAAAGCTGTGACAACTCAGGTAAACACCAAAAGCAAGACGAGCTGGAATTTTAGGACATATTTGTTTTCGAACAGCTCCTGTAAGCACCTACCTTTCGAAGAATGTCTTCTGCTAACGTGAGGAATGCCTTCTCAATGTTTATATTTGCTTTTGCACTAGTTTCGAAAAACCTAATACCGTGCTCCCTAGCAATCTAGAGCAAAAAGAGAAAGGAGAAGGTCAGTGTCACCACGGAGTCGCTCCACCACCGCTGCTCTAACAGGGGGGTCAGCAGCATTTCTAAGCATGGAATAGGCTAAGGCAGGCACCACAAGTACCCGCCAGGCAAAGGAATATTTGGAATTTAATGATTCCCAATCAGCGATTAACGTGCATTAAATCACAAATCAATGTCTGAACGTGCTGTGGCAGATGCCACCCAAGCCTGTCGCCTCCAAGTAACTTTACAAAGGATGCCTGAAAATTGTTGGTTCTCAAAGAAAGTGGGAACTGCAGCTGAACTTTTAAACTCGTGGCAGTTTTTCTGCAGTGCAGCATCTGAGGAAACATTCCCTGGACTCAGGAACCATCAGCAAACCCAAGTACCTTGATCCATCTCAGCACATCCCGTTGGTGGCATCTCAAGCACCCAGAGATGGCAGGAAGCCTCAGTATCAATCTGCTCACTTTGACAAGCAAGTTTTGGCCTGACACTTACCTGTTCACCTCTTGCTTTAGGGACAACTCTTTTATCCTCCATGTCACACTTGTTTCCTAACAGCATCCTCTCCACGTCTTCATTGGCGTGCTGAAACGAGACAAGGGACAGGGTCACACATTTCCCCCAGCAAGCAGTAAACATCTACCCAGCTTTTGTATTGATGGGCAGTCTGAAGTCCAGGCTCACATTTACAGGTCTTGGTGCCCTGTGCTGCCTGGAGAGGTAGCAAAGACTGCTAGAAATTGTTCTTCAGAGAGCACCTTGAGCCCACATCGCTCATACAACCTGGAAGTGGAATGAGACAACTACAGGTTTGCCACAGCTCTGTTGCTGCCCCAGTGACAGTTATTTTCCCCCTTCCTCTTTGTTCCTGCAGTTTAAGTGTGAAGCCTCCTTCCTGCAGCACAGGAGAACACAGAGGATCACTCATTTAGGAGCTGATCCTCTCTGAAGAAGACAAAGTGCTGTTCTGCAACCCAGATCCTTCTAGCTTTCTGTGTCCTTCCACAGAGAGGCTAAGAAGCTTGTGCAGTGAGATGGAACACAGGCCACGTGTCACACGCATGTACACCAGGAGGTCAGAGAGGGAAAGCTGAAGTGACCACCACACTAATGCTCTGGATCCAAAGAAAAGTGGGACCACGCACATGGGGAGTTGCCTTGGCAAGGCAAAAGCAAGTGCTGGCTCTTTCTCAAGGAACACTGCGGGAGGAAAACTCCCTCAGCTGCCCAGTTATTGATGCACTGCCAATATCCAGCACAGAGCAGATAGAACATGCCCAAGATATCCACCAGACTAGCACAGAGGTTCCAGCAGCCACAGCACAAAGCATCACTTAAGTGGATAACAGCAGGACTCTGACACCTGCCATGAGAAGCCTCTTGGGAAGTCTTAATCTGAATTTACTTTCACTCCCATAGTCTTAATACGACTTTACAGGAGCATTACTAAGAGAACTACAGAGGCTTACAGCAACCACCCACTTCACATGCCTCAGGAGAATCACCACCAGGTTTTTGTCCTTCAGGTCACCAGGAGGAAGAGCAACTGGACGGCAAAGGTAGATGAAGATATTGGCTAGAGTGAGATTCTGGAAGTGGTAACTTTTCCTGCACTCACACAGCACCAGACTTCTTACGAATCCAGCCAGCCCCGCTGTACACAGCTGGGCATGGGAGCAACTCAGCCTCTCCCTGCTGGCCCAAGGCAGAAGCACGTGGCACAGTGCACCTTGGCAGAACGTGTGGACCTTAAATAATGGAGTATTTAGCAGGGATGAAGGTGGAATGTCTCTACATTTCCTGGTTACTTCTACATCAAAGCTTAAGTATCCTGTAGAAGAGGTTCCTTGCACAGAACAGCAATCAGGAATGATTTCTTCATTGTAAGGGTTGTCAAGGGCTGGGCCAGACTGCCCAGGTGGAGTCCCCATCCCTGGAGGGGTTGGGTTCAAGGCTGTGGAGATGTGGTGTAGAGGGACATGGTTTAATAGTGCCCTGGCAGTGCTGGGGGAATGGTTGGACTTGATGATCTTGAAGGTCTCTTCCAACCAAAACAATTCTGTGATTCTATTTCATGATGTCATTTTTGAAGACGTGGAGCTGATCTTATTTAATTATCTTTGAGGATTTCCATAGTTGTCCTTCTAAAACAGGTTAGTGCTAGAAGTGACACATTCTATAGCTACTCTGCAGCTTTTGGCTTAGTGTTGCTCCTCCACACATGGCAGCTCCTCCTGAGAACTGCAGCTCTCACTTACTACAAGACGTGTTCCTCAGCTTTAACCATTCTCCAGCACAGAAACATTTGCTCATGCATGAACTGGACGTTTGAGGACATCATTAGCCCCTGTATAGTCCTATGATCCTTCCTGCCACTGTTGAAGGGAGAGTTGAGGAACATAGGACAGCAGCAGAAAAGTGCTCAAATCCCTGTGTTAATTTTCACCTTCTGCCAGGGTAGAAGCTGCAACCCAGAAGCTGAGCTCTGTGGGACTCATCACATGCTCTATGGGACACAACAGCTCAAGTCTGGGGTCTTACAAACATTACTCACCTCATCTATGTTTCTGAGCCACTTGCTGATGTTTTCAAAGCTCTTGGCGTTGGTGATGTCATATACTAGCATGATTCCCATGGCACCTCTGTAGTAGGAGGTGGTGATGGTGTGAAATCGCTCCTGTCCTGCTGTGTCCCTGAGGAAAAGAGGCAAGAGTAGAGATCAGAGGCAAGCTCTACAGAAACCACCATGGTCTACCCATCAGACAAGTGCCTAACCCGCCTGGATGTGATCCTGGGCAACCTGCTCAAGGTGACCCTGCCTGGGGAGCAGAACTTGGAAGATCCCTTTCCATTCCAGCAGCTGCTGCTGAGGAGCCATGAAGACAATCACTCAACATTTTCTGGACCACAAGACTTGAGACTGAGAGGAATTTCGTTTTCAGATCAGTTTTATAAAGCTTTACCTTGATCTATAAATGTATATTCTCACATTTTAGATCAAAGTGTGTGAACAATAAATGTAGGAGATGTGCTGTAACCTTACATGGTTAATTGCCACAGGCAATATGGTGAAAGTGGAACATGTGAGGCTAAGGACAGGGTGTATTTTCCTGTCTCTATCTGTGATCTTTGATGGAAAGGATGAGATTTGGTTAAACCAACCTGCAGGCCACCAAGTTGAGAATTAGGAGTTAATTACATATCCTACAGCATCTTCCAGAGGACATTAAATCTCACCGATTACACGTTTATAGACAGTTTTCAGTGGCACTATTTACATTAGAAAGACATGGACCTGTTGGAGCAGGGCCAGAGGAAGCTCCAGCAATGCTGGGAGGGCAGGAAGCCTCTGCTGGAAGGCCAGGCTGAAAGAGTTGGGCTTGTTCAGTCTGGAGAGAAGGCTCTGGGGAGACCTTCTTATGGCCTTTCAGGACTTCAAGGGAGCCTACAAGAAGCCTTGAGAGGGACTTTCTACACAGGCATGGAGAGATAGGACGAGGGGTGATGATTTGAAACTAAAAGAGGGAGATTTAGAGTAGAGAGAAGGAAGAAATTGTTGATGTTGAGGGTGGTGAGAGCCTGTCCCAGGTTGCTCAGAGAGGTGGTTGATGCCCCATCCCTGGAACCATTGCAGGTGAGGTTGTTTGGGGCTCTGAGCAACCTGCTCTAGTTGCAGATGTCCCTGCTCCCTGCAGGGGCAGTGAACCAGATGACCATGAAAGGTCCCTTCCAACCCAAACCACCCTGTGATGGTATGACAAGGTAGTATCAAAGTTGTCTCCAAATTTAACCTGGTCTAAATTGGGATTACACATTCCCTAACTGCCTTCAGAATGACACAGTGTCTTCCCCCCACACCTCACAAACCAGTAACCGCAGAAAACATGATGAACTGCATGAACAAGTTCAACTCATTTCCCTCTCAACCCTTCCTGAGGTCACAGCAAATGCCTTGGCAGAGCAGAACATGGACACCACCAGGCATGAGTCCTGTGGAACAGCTCTCCCCACTGCCCAGCCACCTATGGTTGACCCAACAAATGCTGACTGTGGTTGCCAAATCAATTTGTTTAAGCACACGCCAGTTTTCTGGATGAGTATCAGCTGGCAGATGGGGAATAAATGAAAAGCCTCGAAATCTGAAGATACCGTAGAGGAGAAGTTCCTGAGATGCAGGGGAAATGTTCTACAAAGCTTCCTCTCAAAGAGTCTTACCAGCTCGGTTTGGCTCAAACCTCAAGATCATGGTTTTGAGGCTGATTGCTCTCAACCTTTTATCTCCTCCTAGGAGATGACAAACACCAGGAAGAGAGCAAAGAGCAGAGGAAGAGGAACAGGGGCAGGTCCTACACCTGAGCACCACTTTGTTCAGAGATGTCCTAACAGCAGAGCTCTGGTTGGCTGGCAGAAGCCTCAAGAGGCAATCCAGTCCACCCCCTGGCTCTACAAAATGTTTAGAGATACCCACGTTATTCCTACAATAACTGATGTTCTGCTGGTGACCTCTGATGACTGCTGGCTTGAATCCCCCTCTCTCGTTTCCTTTCTGCCCTATTTGGAAGTTTCTCCTGAGGGCACATGTGGGTTCTCCCTGGTGCAAAGTAAGGCCATTGATCCTTGTTGTACTTTTCATAGGTAACCAGAGGAGCTCATTTCCCTTCTTTCTTTTACATATTCAAACAAAATTTCAGAGGGATTTTTCAATGACATTTCTCCAATGGGTCAAAAGCAGCCTGAATTCCAGCCCAGGCCTCCACACAAGTTATACTTTGCAATTTCATCTCTTCCTGCTTAAACGCAATAACCACCCTCTCTATCCCCTGATCCCAACCACTAAAGAAAACATCGCCTACCATGAAAGTCTGACTCCTGCAAAATATCTCACCAGAACTCTTACTTATCATAGACTTATCAAATGGTTTGGGTTGGAAGGGACCCCAAACATCATCTGGTTCCAACCCCCCCTGCCACGGGCAGGGACACCTCCCACTAGACCAGGTTGCTCAAAGCCCCATCCAACCTGGCCCTGAACATATTCAGTGTTGGGGCATCTTCAACAACCCTGGGAAACCTGTGCCAGGGTCTCACCACCCTCAGAGTGAAGAACTTCTTCCTAATTTCTCATCTAAATCTCCTGTTTGCCAGTTTGAAGCCGTTGCCCTTTGTCCTACCACTACAAGCCCTTGTTTGCAGTGATAGTCCCTTCCCAGCTTTCTTGTAGGCCCCCTTCAGACACATGGTTTACTTTCTCTGCCCATTGGTTCTGTACCCACCTGATGGTACCTTCATCTAAACCACTTCCCCCTCGCTTGCTCTTATCAAGGAGGGCAGTGCCTTACCAAAATCACCCAGCCACATGGCACCTATGATTCCCCCACCCTGACAAGGCTGGTGGCCACCACGGCAAGACTTCAGCTGGATGTTACACAACTTGGAGACACCCTGTTGCTACTCGTTGCTTGTTATGTCTCTGCACCTCCAACTATGTTAACTCCTCCAGAGATTCTTCTGGCAACTGAGGCTGAGCTACAGGGTGAAGGGAAAGGTGGGGAGGGGAAAAGCAAAAACCTCAGAGTGATTCCCTTGGTTTTTTTTTTATAAGTGCTATATTTGCCCTTTCCCCTTAATGGATTCCCCATTCATTATTCAGTGAGAACTCCTAATGGACACGAGCTTGGAGCACTGCCTGAAGCTCACAGAGGAAATGAGTTATGGTTTGCAAACCACCGCAGACTGATGAATCCACCCTGAGCAAACGGCACAGGGCGAGTGGAGACCACGTGTCTTCTTCACTGCCCTGGCTTTCCATCCCTTTGTTCAGACCCCTAGGGCATAAGAATATGCTCCAAAGTGATGAGTGTGCACCTGGGGAGGAATAACCCCCTGCACCAGTACAGGGGAGGGGTGACCTGCTGGGAAGCAGCTCTGCAGAGAAGGACCTGGGAGTGCTGGGGGACAACAAGGTCACCAGGAGCCAGCAATGCCAGTACTGTCCTGGGGTGCATTCAGAAGAGTGTGGCCAGAAGGTTAAGGGAGGTTCTCCTCCCCCTCTACTATGCTCCAGTGAGGCCACATCTGGAGTACTGGGTCCAGCTCTGGGCTCTCAGTTCCAAAGAGACAAGGAATTACTGGAGAGAGTCCAGTAGGAGGCTGCAGAGATGCTGAGGGGACCAGAGGAAAGGCTGAGAGCCCTGGGGCTGTTGAGCTGCAGAAGAGAAGACTCAGAGGGGATCCGATCAAGAGCTAAAGGGCAGGGGGCAAGAGAATGGGGCCAGACTCTTGTCAGTGGTGCCCAAAGACAGGACAAGGGGCNAGAGTCTTACCAGCTCGGTTTGGCTCAAACCTCAAGATCATGGTTTTGAGGCTGATTGCTCTCAACCTTTTATCTCCTCCTAGGAGATGACAAACACCAGGAAGAGAGCAAAGAGCAGAGGAAGAGGAACAGGGGCAGGTCCTACACCTGAGCACCACTTTGTTCAGAGATGTCCTAACAGCAGAGCTCTGGTTGGCTGGCAGAAGCCTCAAGAGGCAATCCAGTCCACCCCCTGGCTCTACAAAATGTTTAGAGATACCCACGTTATTCCTACAATAACTGATGTTCTGCTGGTGACCTCTGATGACTGCTGGCTTGAATCCCCCTCTCTCGTTTCCTTTCTGCCCTATTTGGAAGTTTCTCCTGAGGGCACATGTGGGTTCTCCCTGGTGCAAAGTAAGGCCATTGATCCTTGTTGTACTTTTCATAGGTAACCAGAGGAGCTCATTTCCCTTCTTTCTTTTACATATTCAAACAAAATTTCAGAGGGATTTTTCAATGACATTTCTCCAATGGGTCAAAAGCAGCCTGAATTCCAGCCCAGGCCTCCACACAAGTTATACTTTGCAATTTCATCTCTTCCTGCTTAAACGCAATAACCACCCTCTCTATCCCCTGATCCCAACCACTAAAGAAAACATCGCCTACCATGAAAGTCTGACTCCTGCAAAATATCTCACCAGAACTCTTACTTATCATAGACTTATCAAATGGTTTGGGTTGGAAGGGACCCCAAACATCATCTGGTTCCAACCCCCCCTGCCACGGGCAGGGACACCTCCCACTAGACCAGGTTGCTCAAAGCCCCATCCAACCTGGCCCTGAACATATTCAGTGTTGGGGCATCTTCAACAACCCTGGGAAACCTGTGCCAGGGTCTCACCACCCTCAGAGTGAAGAACTTCTTCCTAATTTCTCATCTAAATCTCCTGTTTGCCAGTTTGAAGCCGTTGCCCTTTGTCCTACCACTACAAGCCCTTGTTTGCAGTGATAGTCCCTTCCCAGCTTTCTTGTAGGCCCCCTTCAGACACATGGTTTACTTTCTCTGCCCATTGGTTCTGTACCCACCTGATGGTACCTTCATCTAAACCACTTCCCCCTCGCTTGCTCTTATCAAGGAGGGCAGTGCCTTACCAAAATCACCCAGCCACATGGCACCTATGATTCCCCCACCCTGACAAGGCTGGTGGCCACCACGGCAAGACTTCAGCTGGATGTTACACAACTTGGAGACACCCTGTTGCTACTCGTTGCTTGTTATGTCTCTGCACCTCCAACTATGTTAACTCCTCCAGAGATTCTTCTGGCAACTGAGGCTGAGCTACAGGGTGAAGGGAAAGGTGGGGAGGGGAAAAGCAAAAACCTCAGAGTGATTCCCTTGGTTTTTTTTTTATAAGTGCTATATTTGCCCTTTCCCCTTAATGGATTCCCCATTCATTATTCAGTGAGAACTCCTAATGGACACGAGCTTGGAGCACTGCCTGAAGCTCACAGAGGAAATGAGTTATGGTTTGCAAACCACCGCAGACTGATGAATCCACCCTGAGCAAACGGCACAGGGCGAGTGGAGACCACGTGTCTTCTTCACTGCCCTGGCTTTCCATCCCTTTGTTCAGACCCCTAGGGCATAAGAATATGCTCCAAAGTGATGAGTGTGCACCTGGGGAGGAATAACCCCCTGCACCAGTACAGGGGAGGGGTGACCTGCTGGGAAGCAGCTCTGCAGAGAAGGACCTGGGAGTGCTGGGGGACAACAAGGTCACCAGGAGCCAGCAATGCCAGTACTGTCCTGGGGTGCATTCAGAAGAGTGTGGCCAGAAGGTTAAGGGAGGTTCTCCTCCCCCTCTACTATGCTCCAGTGAGGCCACATCTGGAGTACTGGGTCCAGCTCTGGGCTCTCAGTTCCAAAGAGACAAGGAATTACTGGAGAGAGTCCAGTAGGAGGCTGCAGAGATGCTGAGGGGACCAGAGGAAAGGCTGAGAGCCCTGGGGCTGTTGAGCTGCAGAAGAGAAGACTCAGAGGGGATCCGATCAAGAGCTAAAGGGCAGGGGGCAAGAGAATGGGGCCAGACTCTTGTCAGTGGTGCCCAAAGACAGGACAAGGGGCAATGGGCACCAACTGGAACACAGGAGGTTCCATCTGAACGGGAGGAGCAACTTGTTTGGTGTGAGGGTGTCCAAGCCTGGCCCAGGCTGCCCAGAGAGGTTGTGGAGTCTCCTTCTCTGGAGCAATTCCAAATGTGCCTGGACATGATCCTGGGCCCCCTGCTGTGGGTGACCTGCTGGAGCAGGGGGGTTGGATGAGATGATCTCCAGAGGTCCCTTCCAACCCCCACCATGCTGGGATCCTGTGAACACATATTCCCACTTGCTAACCACCATTCTCCTCTTCCTCTTGTCCCAACCTCCCCTCTCCCCATTTCGACAGCATCCTGCAACTGGCACAGGAACATCTGGAGTGATATGAAGACACTTTATCTTGATCCTCACTGAACAGCAACCCCTCTTTTTAAGAGCTATAAAGTACCAAGCTCCTTATCACCTCTGGCAAGGTTTAGCTCAGCTTGACCTTTGCATTCTTGCTTTACTCCTATATATGTATTTCAGAGGTCGTGGCATGAGCGAGATCCTGCCACGCCTGCTCCTTTTCCATGCCCAGGAGGAGGCAGGAGCAGCAATCCTGTTGTGCAGGAAAGGAGCAGAGCTGTATTAGAAAGTGTCCATCTTCTCTAAAACTACCTGCCTGCTGACACTGCACCCACTACACAAGGAGTACAAAAGCCTCAATAAAACCAGTCCCTGCTTAAAAATAAAAAGGTTTTCAATCTTAACATGCGCCAATAATGATGACGATGATGACAGCAGCAATGCCAAAACAAAACTGTCTTTACTTCTCATAATAAAAGGGGCTGTTTGGAAGCAAGGGGATGATATTTTTCAGGTGGGGGGAAACCCACAGCGGAAATAGTGGTCACTGCTCCTCTAATGTCTGAGCAGGGCTGCGCTCCATCGATATCAGCACACGTGGAATGCCACACCAGCACACAGGCACCAAGGGGCTCATCTTCTGTCCTTACCAAAGGTTTCTTTTCTCTCCATCACCCATCTTTTGTTATCATCTGCTCAGCTTAGTCACACATGGAGCTGTGCCCTGATGGAAGTGGCTGCTCATGGCTTGGAGAGGGGGACACCTCACTGGGTACAACACTGACTGGATGGCTGGGCACAGAGAGTGGTGAGGAATGGAGTTAACTCCAGTTGGTGGCCAGTCACAAGTGGTGTCCCCAGGGCTCAGTGTTGGGGCCTATTCTCTTTAATATCTTTATCAATGATCTGGATGAGGAGATCAAGGCACGCTAGGTCAGTTTGCAGGTGACACCAAGTCAGGTGGGAGTGTTGATCTGCTGGAGGGTCAGGAGGCTCTACAGAGGAGCCTGGCTAGGTTGGATCAATGGGTTGAGGCCAATATGAGGTTCAACAAGGCCAAGGGCCAGGTCCTGCCCTTGGGTCACAACAACCCCCTGCAACGCTCCAGGCTGGGGGAAGAGTGGCTGGAAAGTGCCTGGCAGGAAAGGCCCTGGGGGTGTTGGTTGACTGGCGGCTGAAGATGAGCCATTTTTGAGATGGATACAGGACTGGGATATGAGAAATAACTGAGACACGAGGTGGATGCTCAGAGCAATGCTGATGAGGACTAACTTCCTTCTAACTGGAACCCATCCAACTGCATCTATAAACATCAACATTATCACGCCATAAAAGACTTTTATTAGTTGGGACAAAATGGGCAAGTTCTAAACAAATTCAAGTTCTGAACTCTCCATGAAGCTGGAGAACACACCAGCAATATCTGTACCTGGTTGAGGGAAGCTCAACACACAGGCTACGAAAAGCCACAAGCTTCCTGAGCTGACTTGTTACAGGGCTATTAAAAGAGAAGACAAATCTCTAGTTAGACACACACGGCAAGGCAGAGGAAAGAGCTGAGTTTAGTTTAGGAAAGAGATTAGTTTAGTTTAGGTTTTGCCCTGTTAGATTTTCCTACAGCAAAGCAGCCATGTCTTCAGCCAGCTGAGACACTCTCCACAGCTTGCTGTGGAAACCCTCAGCAAGTTTGTGGATGGCACCAAGCTGTGTGTTGTGGTTGACACGCTGGAGGGAGGGATCCATCCAGGGAGACAGACTTTGACAGGTTTGAGAGGTAGGCCCAGATCAGCTGCATGAAGTTCAACAAGGCCAAGTGCAAGGTCCTGCACCTGGGTCAGGCCAATCCCGAGCACAAATCAAGGCTTGGCAATAAGCAGGTTGAGAGCAGCCCTGAGGAGGAAGACTTGGGGGTGCTGGTGGATGAAGAGCTCAACATGAGCCAGCAAAGTGTGAGTGCAGCCCAGAAAGTCCCAGACGTGTCCTGGGCTGCATCAAAAGAAGCATGACCAGCAGGTCAAGGAAGGTGATTCTGCCCTCTACTCCACTCTGGTGAGACCCCACCTAGATTACCCTGTCAAGCTCTGGAGCCCCCAACACAAGAAGGACATGGACCCGATGGAGTGGCTCTAGAGGAAGCCATGAAGATGATCCGAGGGCTGGAACATCTTATGAGGCCAGGCTGAAAGAGTTGGGCTTCTTCAGCCTGGAGAAGAGAAGGCTCCAGGGAGACCTTATTGCAGCCTTCCAGTGTCTGAAGGGAGCCTACAAGAAAGCTGGGGAGGGACTTTTTATGAGGGCTTGTAGTGGCAGGACAAGGGGTGACAGGTTCAAACTGGAAAAGGGGAGATTTAGATGAGAAATTAGGAAGAAGTTCTTCACTCAGAGGGTAGTGAGACACCAGCACAGGTTGCCCATGCAGGTTGTGCACAGGTTGCTCCATCCCTGGATGTGTTAAAGACTAGGCTGGACGGGGCTTTGAGCAACCTGGTGTGGCGGGAGGTGTCCCTGTCCATGGCATGGAAGTTGGAACCAGATGATCTTGAAGGTTTCTTCCAACCCAAACCATTCTATGAATCACAGAATCACACAATAGCAGGAGTTGGAAGGGACATCTGGAGATCATCTAGTCCAACCCCCCTGCCAAAGCAGGTTCACTTAGGGCAGGTTACACAGGAACATGTCCTGGCGGGTTTTGAAAACTTCCAGAGAAGGAGACTCCACAACCTCTCTGGGCAGATTCTATCTCCTCCCCATTTCTTAAAAATAGTTCAGGGGAACACACCTGGAGCTTTACCACTACTGAAAACACAAACCAGTTACAAAATGGGAGAGCTGAGTGCAATCCCAGAAAGCACAAACTCTTCTCACAAGAAACCTGCCCCTGAAAGAAGCCACCCAGAAGGACGTCACCCACCCCACAGCTTCTTCAGTTTAGTACTCACCATATCTGTAGCTTGATCTTCTTTCCTTGTAGTTCAACTGTTTTAATCTTGAAGTCTATCCCTAAAATAAACACATAAATAAGTCATTAGCATTTATTTACCAAAAAAAGCACAATTCCACATCAACTCCAAACTGCTGCAGACAGAGCAGCAGCTTTTCTTCTTCTTCTACTGAATCACCAGGTAGTCCAAGGATGTTGGAGTAAGGTGAGACACTAGAGGAACATGTTGACCAACATCAGCAGGCCCCCAAAGGGTCTACAAGCGGGCAGAGGCCACCTCCAGTGAACAAGGGTGGGATGGGCTGGCTTGTAAAAGCTTTTAAATTTCTTGTTTAATTTTAAGAAAGGAAATGAAATAATAAAAATAATAAAATAATAATAATGTCAGAGTTTTGCAAATTTTCTGGAGAACTTCTCAAAAGAAGAAGTTTGGGAGTTTGAGTATAAATTTAAACATCCTGAGCAAAATCACAAGATTCCTTCTTAGGGTTTTGGGTGGTTTGGGGGTTTGTTTGGTTTGGTTTTTTTTTTAAAAGATTCTTTCCCCCAAATGATAAACCACAATATTTTGCACATGCTGAAAAATTATGTGAACAATTGTTGTGAATTTTTACTCTTAGACTTAATCCTTGTGACGCCACCTTTTGAGAAACCTCTCAAAAAACCTGCCTTTCCTCCCCTGCCAGATTCTCCTTCCCATTAATCTTCCATTAATCTACCTGTAAGAACATTAACTACAGAAATCTCAGGGCTTGTCACCTGTTTAACATAACTCAAAGAGGTCAATGCCAGAGCCTGAGGGATTTGCAAAGACTGAGGAGATGTTGCTAAGAGAGGTGGTTGATGCCCCATCCCTGGAACCATTGCAGGTGAGGTTGGCCGGGGCACTGAGCAACCTGCTCTAGTTACGGATGTCCCTGCTCAGTGCAGGGGGGTTGGACTCGGTGACCATGAAAGGTCCCTTCCCACCCAAACCATTCTGTGATCCTATGATTCTATGAAGGAGAGTTGTCCTGAGAAGACCTAGGAAAGAAGAGAAACTATTAAAATGAAGACAGATCGTTGGCCAAGATCAAGACTAGAGTTAGTATTTAATATTGTCATTGTTAATTCTAGTGTAATAAATTGTCCTATTTGAAGTCTGCCGCTTACAAAGGGCAGAAGAAGCCCAAGGGATGGGTGTCAGCAGTACAACATGCAACACGACCTGCCTGCCACCCAAGAATTTCTTTGGTGAATCAGCAGCTGTTTTCAGATGGCAAAAAGAAGGACCAAAGGCTGAGAGGTTACCACTTGACTTTCATGGACTAACTATGATCCGATGGAGAGGCAATCCCAGAATAAGCAAATGTTGAGGTTTAGGGTCAATCCACCTATAACAGACGCTCTCTGTTAACCCCTCTTTCCTCCCCCCACCCCAAATAGAGGAAGATCTTGAAGGCACCTAGTGAGAAAGTTCCATCCAAGGCAGAGCAATACGAACACTGCTGTGCAAGACCCTGGTGAAACCTCCATCATGCAATGTGCACAGTCTGCTCACTCTTCCCCAGAAGAGATGGGCTCAGAATAAAGTGGACGCCATGCAAGACAAGCCAGGATGAGGAACTCCCCCAACAGCTCCTCCATTGCTGAAGTTGCTTCAGGACCATGTCTTGTTTCAATCTTCTCTTCCCAAAACTGCTCACAAGAATTCACAGAATCGTAGAATGCATTGGGTTGAAAGGGACCTTCCAAGGTCATCTAATCCAACCCCCCTACAATAAGCAGGGATATCTCTAACTAGGTCAGGTTGCTCAGAACCCCATCAAGCCTGACCTTGAATGTCTTCAAGGATGGAGCCTCCACCACCTCTCTGGGCAACCTGTTCCAGTGATCGACCACCCTCATATTAAAGAACATTCATAATATCCAACCTAAATCTACCCTTTTCTAGCTTAAAACCATTAACCCTCGTCCTGTTGCTACAAACCCTTGAGAACAGATCCACTCCTGCCTTCCTGTAGGCCCCTTTCAGATACTGGAAGGTCACTGTAAGGCCCCCCTGGAGCCTCCTCTTCTCCAGGCTGAACAACCCCAACTCTCTCAGCCTGTCTTCATAGGAGAGGTGCTCCAGCCCTAGAATCATTTTTGTGGCTCTTCTCTGGACCCGCTCCAACAGGTCCATGTTCAGAGCTGGACACAGTGCTCCAGGTGAGGTCTCACCAGGGAGATTCCTAGCAGACCACCCCAGAGGAGCAGGACCACTACAAGTCCTTCTCAAAAGGCTCTGCCAGCCATTAGATGCCAGTTGTGACTTTCAATCCAAACGAGAGGAAACACCACTGATAATTTTTCATGCTTTCCAAAAATCTGTTTATATTTAGACTTCTAAAAAGGCAGCAGCTGCAATCACCAACTTGCCTCCTAAATCTACAGGGTCATTTTATACCAAGCAAGATTAAATAGAGTTGATGAAACACATGATTATGTAAGAAGTCTACATGGGAAGTCTGCCCTAAACCCCACCAAGTCTAGCTCCTCTTAGCTCCATATACTGCACCTGCTACTCCATTTTAATACTGAAATACTGCATTAGTCAGACCTTCTCATGTGAACATCAGGATATCAAAGTGTTTCTGGGAAAGGCCACACAACTAAGATGGGGGGAGGAGAATCCCCTGCCCATGGGCCTGTGTTGGGCAGGGATGGTATTTACTGGACGTACTCAAACTGCATCCCCAGCAGTGTGGGCAGCAGGGCAGGGAGGGGATCCTGCCCCTCTGCTGCGCTCTGGGGACACCCCCCTGCAGTGCTGGGGCAGCTCTGGAGTCCTCAGCACAGCAGAGACATGGAGCTGGTGGAGCAGGGCCAGAGGAGGCCCCAGCAATGGTGGGAGGGCTGGAAGCCTCTGGTGGGAGGCCAGGCTGAGAGACTTGGGGTTGTTCAGCCTGAAGAAGACAAGTCTCCAGAAAGAACTCACTCCAGCCTTCCAGTATCTGAAGGGAGCCTACAAGAAAGCTGGGGAGGGACTTTTTACAAGGGCTTGTAGCAACAGGACAAGGGGTGATGGGTCCGAACTGGAAGAGGGGAGATTGAGATAAGAAATTAGGAAGAAGTTCTTCACTCTCAGGGTGATGAGACCCTGGCACAGGTTACCCAGGGAGGTTCTGGATGCTCCATTCCTGGAGGTGTTCAAGGCCAGATTTGATAGGGTTTTGAGCAACATGGTCTTAGTGGGAGATGTCCCTGCCCATGGCAGGGGGGCTGTAACTAGATGATGTTTGGGGTCCCTTCCAACCCAAACCATTCAATGACTCTATGATATGCAGCCAAAAATGGAAAATGGAAAACAACCCTCAGGTCAATACCAAATGCTGCTCCTCACAGAGCCTCACAGGGTTACCAAGTATTTCATAAACATGAACTGAGCACAAAGGGGCAAAATTCCTCATTTCTAAGGATTTAAATCAGTGCAGTGACTAAAGGCCTGGGCTGTCCACTAATTCTAGCATTTCTGCCTGGGACCTGCAGACCCATTGTGGGTCAGTGCTCCATTTTTCCTCATTAGCCAGAGCAGTTCTCCACCACTCATATTAAATTTATGAATCAGTCCAACTAGCAGCATACATACATGGTTTGAAAAATGAACCCACTGAAGGATTAGATTTAGATTAGACATTAGGAAGAAGTTCTTTACTATGAGTGCGGTGAGACACCGGAAAAGGTTGCCCAGATTGGTGGTGGAGGCCCCATCCTTGGAGACATTCAAGACCAAGTTGCTTAGAGCCCCATCAAGCCTGATCTAGTAAGAGATGTCCTTGCTGACTGCATGAGGGTTGGACTAGATCATCTTGGAAGGTCCCTTCCAACCAAAACTGTTCTATGATTAACAGCCAACACACAAAACTGTCCCAAACCCACCTAAATATCCTACGTTTGGTAGCATTTACCCAAGTTGTTTGCCACGATGGCTGCTCCACAGCAACGCTCTCAAACAAAGGAACGTACCGAGAGATAAATAAAAGTATTTTACACAGTCCTGCCCAGACCAAGCAGGATGTTTGACGGCCACATTTTACTCCTTAAGATAAAGTAAACTATTAACCCAGCCAAGGAAATTAACTCTTCTCTGCACTGCGAGGGATTTGGCCAACGCTGGTATTTGGGGATAAAATAAATCTCTAATCCCATGTTATACTCGGCTTCCATCCCAATTACAATATAATACCCGTTCAGCCGTCACAACAGGAAGGTTGTTATAAATAGCAACCACTATTTGCCTCTAAATACTTTCAAAGTGGTTTCAACAGACCGGAGAACTGAGATTCTGCATCGCTCCAGTGCCCTCTCAGCTCCAGGGCTTTCCAAAGAAGTCGCCAGCAACGTTTTACTTGTAGAAAGACAAAGGGTTCAAGAGGAATTACAGGAACGGGGAGTTCCCAGTAACATCCAGTCCAGGAAAGGGTTTAAGAGTATAAAAATTGAACAGTGCACAGAAGGGATGTGTGACTATCACAGGAGGAGGGTGACAGAACCGATGAATTAAACATGAGGATGAAATTACTCCCTCAGTAAGTGTAGGTAAGATATTTAACAGCCTCAGTAGGGCAAAGTGGGACTCACAGCATCCCAACATGGTGGGGGTTGGAANTTCCTAGCAGACCACCCCAGAGGAGCAGGACCACTACAAGTCCTTCTCAAAAGGCTCTGCCAGCCATTAGATGCCAGTTGTGACTTTCAATCCAAACGAGAGGAAACACCACTGATAATTTTTCATGCTTTCCAAAAATCTGTTTATATTTAGACTTCTAAAAAGGCAGCAGCTGCAATCACCAACTTGCCTCCTAAATCTACAGGGTCATTTTATACCAAGCAAGATTAAATAGAGTTGATGAAACACATGATTATGTAAGAAGTCTACATGGGAAGTCTGCCCTAAACCCCACCAAGTCTAGCTCCTCTTAGCTCCATATACTGCACCTGCTACTCCATTTTAATACTGAAATACTGCATTAGTCAGACCTTCTCATGTGAACATCAGGATATCAAAGTGTTTCTGGGAAAGGCCACACAACTAAGATGGGGGGAGGAGAATCCCCTGCCCATGGGCCTGTGTTGGGCAGGGATGGTATTTACTGGACGTACTCAAACTGCATCCCCAGCAGTGTGGGCAGCAGGGCAGGGAGGGGATCCTGCCCCTCTGCTGCGCTCTGGGGACACCCCCCTGCAGTGCTGGGGCAGCTCTGGAGTCCTCAGCACAGCAGAGACATGGAGCTGGTGGAGCAGGGCCAGAGGAGGCCCCAGCAATGGTGGGAGGGCTGGAAGCCTCTGGTGGGAGGCCAGGCTGAGAGACTTGGGGTTGTTCAGCCTGAAGAAGACAAGTCTCCAGAAAGAACTCACTCCAGCCTTCCAGTATCTGAAGGGAGCCTACAAGAAAGCTGGGGAGGGACTTTTTACAAGGGCTTGTAGCAACAGGACAAGGGGTGATGGGTCCGAACTGGAAGAGGGGAGATTGAGATAAGAAATTAGGAAGAAGTTCNTCTTGAAGGCACCTAGTGAGAAAGTTCCATCCAAGGCAGAGCAATACGAACACTGCTGTGCAAGACCCTGGTGAAACCTCCATCATGCAATGTGCACAGTCTGCTCACTCTTCCCCAGAAGAGATGGGCTCAGAATAAAGTGGACGCCATGCAAGACAAGCCAGGATGAGGAACTCCCCCAACAGCTCCTCCATTGCTGAAGTTGCTTCAGGACCATGTCTTGTTTCAATCTTCTC
Organism: Brachypteracias leptosomus; assembly: GCA_013401335.1. Classification (NCBI taxonomy): domain Eukaryota; kingdom Metazoa; phylum Chordata; class Aves; order Coraciiformes; family Brachypteraciidae; genus Brachypteracias; species Brachypteracias leptosomus. Next base: position 27,724 of record VYZX01025959.1, read on the forward strand.
TTCCCAAAACTGCTCACAAGAATTCACAGAATCGTAGAATGCATTGGGTTGAAAGGGACCTTCCAAGGTCATCTAATCCAACCCCCCTACAATAAGCAGGGATATCTCTAACTAGGTCAGGTTGCTCAGAACCCCATCAAGCCTGACCTTGAATGTCTTCAAGGATGGAGCCTCCACCACCTCTCTGGGCAACCTGTTCCAGTGATCGACCACCCTCATATTAAAGAACATTCATAATATCCAACCTAAATCTACCCTTTTCTAGCTTAAAACCATTAACCCTCGTCCTGTTGCTACAAACCCTTGAGAACAGATCCACTCCTGCCTTCCTGTAGGCCCCTTTCAGATACTGGAAGGTCACTGTAAGGCCCCCCTGGAGCCTCCTCTTCTCCAGGCTGAACAACCCCAACTCTCTCAGCCTGTCTTCATAGGAGAGGTGCTCCAGCCCTAGAATCATTTTTGTGGCTCTTCTCTGGACCCGCTCCAACAGGTCCATGTTCAGAGCTGGACACAGTGCTCCAGGTGAGGTCTCACCAGGGAGATTCCTAGCAGACCACCCCAGAGGAGCAGGACCACTACAAGTCCTTCTCAAAAGGCTCTGCCAGCCATTAGATGCCAGTTGTGACTTTCAATCCAAACGAGAGGAAACACCACTGATAATTTTTCATGCTTTCCAAAAATCTGTTTATATTTAGACTTCTAAAAAGGCAGCAGCTGCAATCACCAACTTGCCTCCTAAATCTACAGGGTCATTTTATACCAAGCAAGATTAAATAGAGTTGATGAAACACATGATTATGTAAGAAGTCTACATGGGAAGTCTGCCCTAAACCCCACCAAGTCTAGCTCCTCTTAGCTCCATATACTGCACCTGCTACTCCATTTTAATACTGAAATACTGCATTAGTCAGACCTTCTCATGTGAACATCAGGATATCAAAGTGTTTCTGGGAAAGGCCACACAACTAAGATGGGGGGAGGAGAATCCCCTGCCCATGGGCCTGTGTTGGGCAGGGATGGTATTTACTGGACGTACTCAAACTGCATCCCCAGCAGTGTNAGATGCTCCAGTGCCCTCACCATTTTCAGAGCCTCCACTGGACTCTCTCCAATAGTTCCTTGTCTCTCTTGAACTTGGAAGCCCAGAACTGGAGCCAATACTCCAGAGGTCGCTTCACAGTGGCAGAGTAGAGGAGGAGGAGAACCTCCCTCAACCTGCTGCCCACACTCTTCTGAATGCACCCCAGGACACCACTGGTCATTGGCCACCAAGAAGGCCGTGAGGGCCCATTGCTGCATCCTAGTGACCTTGTTGTCCCCCAGCACTNGCAGCCAAAAATGGAAAATGGAAAACAACCCTCAGGTCAATACCAAATGCTGCTCCTCACAGAGCCTCACAGGGTTACCAAGTATTTCATAAACATGAACTGAGCACAAAGGGGCAAAATTCCTCATTTCTAAGGATTTAAATCAGTGCAGTGACTAAAGGCCTGGGCTGTCCACTAATTCTAGCATTTCTGCCTGGGACCTGCAGACCCATTGTGGGTCAGTGCTCCATTTTTCCTCATTAGCCAGAGCAGTTCTCCACCACTCATATTAAATTTATGAATCAGTCCAACTAGCAGCATACATACATGGTTTGAAAAATGAACCCACTGAAGGATTAGATTTAGATTAGACATTAGGAAGAAGTTCTTTACTATGAGTGCGGTGAGACACCGGAAAAGGTTGCCCAGATTGGTGGTGGAGGCCCCATCCTTGGAGACATTCAAGACCAAGTTGCTTAGAGCCCCATCAAGCCTGATCTAGTAAGAGATGTCCTTGCTGACTGCATGAGGGTTGGACTAGATCATCTTGGAAGGTCCCTTCCAACCAAAACTGTTCTATGATTAACAGCCAACACACAAAACTGTCCCAAACCCACCTAAATATCCTACGTTTGGTAGCATTTACCCAAGTTGTTTGCCACGATGGCTGCTCCACAGCAACGCTCTCAAACAAAGGAACGTACCGAGAGATAAATAAAAGTATTTTACACAGTCCTGCCCAGACCAAGCAGGATGTTTGACGGCCACATTTTACTCCTTAAGATAAAGTAAACTATTAACCCAGCCAAGGAAATTAACTCTTCTCTGCACTGCGAGGGATTTGGCCAACGCTGGTATTTGGGGATAAAATAAATCTCTAATCCCATGTTATACTCGGCTTCCATCCCAATTACAATATAATACCCGTTCAGCCGTCACAACAGGAAGGTTGTTATAAATAGCAACCACTATTTGCCTCTAAATACTTTCAAAGTGGTTTCAACAGACCGGAGAACTGAGATTCTGCATCGCTCCAGTGCCCTCTCAGCTCCAGGGCTTTCCAAAGAAGTCGCCAGCAACGTTTTACTTGTAGAAAGACAAAGGGTTCAAGAGGAATTACAGGAACGGGGAGTTCCCAGTAACATCCAGTCCAGGAAAGGGTTTAAGAGTATAAAAATTGAACAGTGCACAGAAGGGATGTGTGACTATCACAGGAGGAGGGTGACAGAACCGATGAATTAAACATGAGGATGAAATTACTCCCTCAGTAAGTGTAGGTAAGATATTTAACAGCCTCAGTAGGGCAAAGTGGGACTCACAGCATCCCAACATGGTGGGGGTTGGAAGTCACCTCTGGAGATCAGCTCGTCCAACCCCTCTGCTCCAGCAGGTCACCCAGAGCAGGGTGCCCAGGATCATGTCCAGGCGTCTTTGGAATCTCTCCAGAGAAGGAGACTCCACAACCTCTCTGGACAGCCTCAGCCAGGCTCAGACACCCTCACACCAAACAAGTTTCTCCTCCTGCTCACATGGAACCTCCTGGGTTCCAGTTGGTGCCCGTTGTCCCTTGTCCTGTCACTGGGCACCATTGACAAGAGTCTGGCCCCATCCTCTTGCCCCCCACCCTTTAGCTCTTGATCAGCATTGATCAGATCCCCTCTGAGTCTTCTCTTCTGCAGCTCAACAGCCCCAGGGCTCTCAGCCTTTCCTGGGCACAGAGATGCTCCAGTGCCCTCACCATTTTCAGAGCCTCCACTGGACTCTCTCCAATAGTTCCTTGTCTCTCTTGAACTTGGAAGCCCAGAACTGGAGCCAATACTCCAGAGGTCGCTTCACAGTGGCAGAGTAGAGGAGGAGGAGAACCTCCCTCAACCTGCTGCCCACACTCTTCTGAATGCACCCCAGGACACCACTGGTCATTGGCCACCAAGAAGGCCGTGAGGGCCCATTGCTGCATCCTAGTGACCTTGTTGTC
>VYZX01025959.1:31230-44530 GCA_013401335.1 Brachypteracias leptosomus
CCCACCCACCCACCGCTGGCCCACGGCACAGCAAGGAGGGTGCTTGGCACGGCCTTTGTGAGCAACCACCATGCAAAGACACTCAACAGCATGGCGTGTTTTCAAGTCGGGAAAGAAATGCGCAGATTCCTGCTCGAGCCTCATCTCTTGGAGCTGCCCACCTCTGGGCTGCAGGTTCTGGCAGCTGCAAGTATTGATCTGAAGGGCGTGCTTGGAGAGCAGCTGTCCACACCCAACCTGACACCACGGAACCCAGGCCACCTTCTGATTTGCTGATAAGCATGGAGCCATCTGGATGGCTTCTTTCACATGCACCCCTCCCAAGGGTCTGCAAACCTGGAGAACGTCAGGTCTCCAGGATGGCAAGGTCTCCACCCTGAGCTGCAGAGCTTTCTCCAAGGGTTTTTGAAGGTGTACCTGCACAACCCCCACACCATTCCACTTATAGATTTATGGAAAGCAGTGGGTTGGAAGGGACTTTCCAAGGTCACCGAGTCCAACCCCCCTGCAGTCAGCAGAGATGTCTCTAACTAGATCAGGTTGCTCAGAGCCCCATCCAACCAGAATTTGAACACACTCAGTGGCAGAACATCGACAGCTTCTCTGGGCAACCAGTTCCAGTGTCCCACCACCCTCATAGTAAAGAGCTTCTTCCTAATGTCTAATCTAAATCTACCCTTCTCTAGCTTGAAAGTATTGTCCCTTGCCCTGTTGCTACAAATCCTTGTATAAAGTCCCTCCCAAGCTTTCTTGTAGGCCTCCCTCAGATACTGGAAGGCTGCAATAAGGTCTCCTCAGAGCCTTCTCTTCTCCAGGCTGAACAACGCCAGCTCTCTCAGCCTGTCTTTGTAGAAGAGGTGTTCCAGCCCTCTGATCATTGTTGTGGTCCTCCTCTGGACTTGCTCCATCAGGTCCATGTCCTTGTGTTGAGGATTCCAGAGCTGAAGGCAGTACTCCGGGTGAGGTCTCGCCAGAGCACATTAGAGGGGCAGAATCCCCTCTCTTGAGCTNCTTCCCAACTCTCCAGCCTTCCAGGGTCTCTCTTGATTCATGGAAAAATCTGGAATTATGTTGTCAGCCTATTAAACACTTCACAGAACTCCATACTCTCCAATAAAATATTGGAAATATTTGTTACTCATCAGTATCATGCACACATTGAACACTGAAGTCTCCCTATGGGTAGATCATCCCAAGCTTCTGCCTCTCTTCTGGGTCTCCTTCCAATTTCAAGTCTTTTACCAGTTGCTTACAGCAATGTATGGGTCTGACCAAGAATGGCTTTAAAAAAGACAGAAGCTATTTATGGATCCTTTAGGTAACTGCTCTTGGAGTATCATGGCTTCTTAAGATGCACCATTAGTTGATCTCACGGTATGTGCAAACAAGATCTGCCCTTTCACAAATAATGAAGTCGCTTCTGCCTAGTCACAGTAAACACATTGGCCAGGAAGATGTTCAGAAGCTGGAAGGTCACACTTGTGCATCAGGCCACTGAAGTCAAGCTCTTCCCTCCCTACATCACCAGAGGTTATTGTTAAAGCACCCCAGCTTTATTGGTGGCAGTTTCAATATCTGAGCATCTTGGTGAATCCAGAACTCCTTGCTCTGGGTTTGCCTTTCCATGGCTCTCGGATGAAAGACACTAATGAAGACCCGGGACGTGCGTCAGCAGAACAAAGTGTTTAAAATCCATCACTGTTGCATCCAAACAGTCCCCTACCACTTTACACCTCCTCAAGCCCCTGCCAAGGTTTTGTAAAGATCACTCTTCTGTCGCTAAACCACAAACCAACTACTCTGGAGAAGCGAAGGACAGAAAGCCACCAGGACAAGAGGGAGGGAGGGAGAAAAAAAGTTACTTTCCAGTCCATTTTGGAGCTGCAAATGATGAGCTAGCCCTTTTCAGACAGCACGAATTCTGTTTGCATTCTTTCCGAACAAAGCCTCCATTCAGCTCGGGGAGGACGCTGGGCGGCAGGAAGCGGAATGTAGGGCAAGAGAGCGGCAACGCCGCCACGCTCAGAGCCCGCCGGGCACCCTGCCTGGCGCCTGGCACCTCCCACCCTCCCACCAACCCNCACTCAGTGACAGAACATCGACAGATTCTCTGGGCAACAAGTTCCAGTGTCCCACCACCCTCATAGTAAAGAGCTTCTTCCTAATGTCTAATCTAAATCTACCCTTCTCTAGCTTGAAAGTATTGTCCCTTGCCCTGTTGCTACAAATCCTTGTATAAAGTCCCTCCCAAGCTTTCTTGTAGGCCTCCCTCAGATACTGGAAGGCTGCAATAAGGTCTCCTCAGAGCCTTCTCTTCTCCAGGCTGAACAACGCCAGCTCTCTCAGCCTGTCTTTGTAGAAGAGGTGTTCCAGCCCTCTGATCATTGTTGTGGTCCTCCTCTGGACTTGCTCCATCAGGTCCATGTCCTTGTGTTGAGGATTCCAGAGCTGAAGGCAGTACTCCGGGTGAGGTCTCGCCAGAGCACATTAGAGGGGCAGAATCCCCTCTCTTGAGCTGCTGGCCACACTTCTTTTGATGCAGCCCAGGATGCAACACCACTTCCAACAATTAGAGCAAGGTGGAGCTCTCACAAGTGCTTCACTAGCCACAGAAGGATATAAATCTTCTCTTTACAGCCTGTTGAGAAATTCCAGCCTTCAGTACAGAAAGCAACTGACCAGGCAGAAAGAAACCCATCCACTGTCTTCCTTTGAATTAGCAACTTCAAATTTGTGACGTCAGAAGGAACACAGCCTCCTGACACGTGGCACGTTCAAAGAGCACCACACATCTCTAGTTAGCACATCATCACCAACAACCACCATAGAAGCACTGAGGACATTGGTATCCTTCAGGGATCTTCACAGCAGGTCCCAATAAACAGCCCTAAAATGTTTTGATTTAAAAAGCAAAACTGCAACACAGGAAAATTCAGCAATAACTAAGCCTGGAAGCTTGGAAAATGGCAAAATTAACTGTGGGGCTGAGACCTCTGTCCAGTTTTTTTACATGAAACTATTTAATCCTGAGACCCCACCATTCTCAAGATGGATTTATTATACTGCAGGTCTTTAACACCTTAAAGAAGCATCAGATGACTTCTAAACCAGCCCCTGAGCCAGATGTAAATATACTGGTTATAAGACCTTCTCTTTCCAAAGAAAGCCCAACACAAGTGTATCAGGCAAGAGCAGAGAGGGCTGCTTTCAATTAAGCTCAAAATATTTATTCTGAGTATTTCTCTCCCTTCTTCACACCTTCCACACAGAACAGTCTCAACACTAGGTTTTCTGTGTGTCACACCTAGTCCTGCAACCTGGACCTGGGACATAGCAGAGACAATGCTCTGCGCCTGGACTGAAAGGTGCTGGAGGCACAAGACTCAGAGAGAAGAGTTTATTTGGGAGGAGTAAGAGCAAAGGCTGGGCCCAGGGGAGCATTCAGTGCCCAAGCATGTGACAACTACTTGATTCCAGCTCCAGAGACCTCTGCAGGTACATCGGGATTACACAGACAGACAAACCTGTTCTAAGGAGCCTTAACTCGTCATGTTATTAAAAAAAATTCAAACTCGCTTTTTGGCAAAATGTAAATTGAGCTTTGATTCGATGCTGCAGCAGCTTCTTGAAAGCAGCTCATTTATAGCTGACAAATTATCTGGTAACAATCTTGAGTCTCAGTTCCTGGGAAGGAAATCCAAGGAAGTGTTTCCCCAAGAGGTCTCTTGCCTGCAGCAGCCTCTCCACAGCTCCCTGGGATGTCTCCTCTCGCTTGCCCACGAGCGAGAAGAAAGGGATAGAAACAATCACAAAGTGCCACTTGTAGGACTCAATATTTTCACAGGAATACATTGCAAGGCTGCAAAATAATCAGCAGACTGTTTAGGAAGAGGAGCTCAAGCTATTCACAGAGTCATCCTCTGGCAAAAGGGAGTGAAAGTATAAATGTTATCAGAGAGAGGAAAATCCAGCTGACGCAGTAAGGAACAGGAGAAACTTCAGGCTTGTTGGGACAGGCCTCTGCGGTCATGGCAATTCTTCCTGAAAGACAGATTTGCCACCTTTGGCAAAAAGCACAGCATTCAGCTACAGAGGAGAGCAAACTCTGCACAACTAGTCTCTAAGAGAAGCTGGAACCCAGGTTACCAGCCCCTATGGCTTGTGGCTCACAGCTTGCATGAACTTCTCCAAGAGCTGGATCTCTGTGTTATTTAATTCTATGTGAAGTCTTTCTCAGGAGAAAACTGTGATGTAACAATAAAAGGAGTCACCAGATGAAGTCCCAAACTCTTGCTCACTGAAGCAAGAGCATCCTCAGCAAGTTTGCAGATGACACCAGATTGGGCGGGAGTGTTGATCTGCTGGAGGGCTGGGAGGCTCTACAGAGAGATCAATGGGCTGAGGCTGTTGTATGAGGTTCAACAAGGCCAAGTGCCAGGTCCTGCCCTTGGGTCACAACAACCCCCTGCAAAGCTCCAGGCTGGGGGAAGAGTGGCTGGAAAGTGCCTGATGAGAAAGGACCTGGGGGTGTTGGTTGACAGGCAGCTGGAGATGAGCCAGTGTGTGCCCAGGTGGCCAAGAAGGCCACCAACATCCTGGCTTAGATCAGCACTAGTGTGGCCAGCAGATCCTGGCCCCCTTCAAATCCTGGGGTCAGTTTTGGACCCCTCACTCCAAGAAGGACATTGAGGGACTGGAGCATGTCCAGAGAAGGGCAATGAAGCTGGAGAGGGGTCTAGAGCATAAGTGTGGTGAGGAGCAGCTGAGGGACCTGGAGGTGTTGAACCTGGAAAAAAGGCAGCTCAGAGGAGACCTTCTGGCTCTCCACAGCTCCCTGAAAGGAGGCTGGAGCCAGGTGGGGTCAGGCTCTTCTCCCAAAGAACAAGCACCAGGACAACAGGCAACAGCCTCAGGTTGTGCCAGGGGAGGATTAGGTTGCAAATGAGGACCAGTTTCTTCCTGGCAAGGGTTGTGAAGGGCTGTCCCAAGCTGCCCGGGGCAGGGGTGGAGTCCCCATCCCTGGAGGGGTTTCAAAGCCGTGGAGATGTGGTGCTGAAGGCCATGGTTTAGTGGTGCCCTGGCAGTGCTGGGTTAATGGTTGGACTCAAAGAGCTTAAAAGATCTCTTCCAAGCAGAATGATCCTATGATTCTAAGTCTGAGATGGGGACAAGGAAACCCGGACTACTTGGCTTCTATTAAGTAGTACTGAAAAATTGTTGATGCAGGTAAGGAACTGATAGTTAAGCTCATAACATTCTCTAACAGGACATCTATTCATCAGGAGTGAGGGATTACATCACATTTGAACTCTTCCTTGTGTTCAGCTCTGATCACATGTCACATGGTCAGTTACTTGGGAAGAGGGACAGGCATCTGACCAGCAACAACAAACAAGTGAAGGAATCCAAAGGAGGAACCTACTGATGCTTTAGAGCCTGACGAGACACAGACACGGTGCTGGCAGCTCAGCCCTGGCAGCAACGCTCACTGTGCTCATGCCTTTGTAAGAGGATGGACAAACAGTTGTTGTGGCATCTCCACACCTTGTGGTTTTACAGCACTAACTCTACCCTCCTCTCCAGCCTTCAAATACACTTAATCTCTGAGCAAACAAGAGAGTAACTCAGTAAATAAACCAGCTTGTCTTCCTCTTTGAGAAGAAAGCTCATTCCACGCGTGGGCTCAGCTGCTGCTTTCCTTTTGTGTCTGTGCACACCCCCCCTACACCACAGACCTATCTCCAGCCTCTCCCATGGACTCACTGGTAGGTACATTGCTATGTGTATGCACCTCTTCTACACTTACGTGTGGCTATAAATTCCTTGAAGAAATAAAAAAATAGCATTGTTTAACAGAAACTTGCACATCAAACAAACAAAGAGCCCCCCTCTGTCTTTGGGGAGGTGAAAGCCAAGGTGACCGAATGGGGCTGTTGAGCTGGAGAAGAGAAGACTCAGAGGGGAGCAGATCAATGCTGATCAAGAGCTAAAGGGTGGGGGCAAGAGGATGGGGCCAGACTCTTGTCAGTGGTGCCCAGTGACAGGACAAGGGCCAATGGGCACCAACTGGAACCCAGGAAGTTCCACCTGACCAGGAGGTGACAATTCTTTGCTGTGAGGGTGTCAGAGCCTGTCCCAGGCTGCCCAGAGAGTTTGTGGAGTCTCCTTCTCTGCAGAGATTCCAAATGTGCCTGGACATGATCCTGGGCACACTGCTGTGGGTGACCTGCTGAGGCAGGGGGTTGGATGAGATGATCTGGAGAGGTCCCTTTCAATCCCCACCATGCTGGGATTCTGTGAAATTCAAATAATTCAAGTGTTTCAGCTCTGCACCAAGATTTTCCTCGTGCAGAGTGTGCAAAACTAGAGCAGCAACAAGAACTCACTCTTCCTGCTCTGCAAGGTTTCAAGTCATGACAATTCAGCATTTACAGAGTGCCAGAAGTTGCATTTAAATCAAGTTAACACGTACCTTACATGGAACCTGAGGAATCATAGAACCATTTAGGTTGCAAAAGACTTTTAAGATCATTCAGTCCAACCAAAAACATGCACTTACTTCCAGTAGTCTAAGAAAGTTCCACGACTGGGTAAAAAAAAAATTAAAAAATCTATGAAGGTTAAAAGAACTTTGATGGAGCTACACATGGTAACAGAACCAAGCTGTCTAATGACTTTGTTTCCACCAGTCACAAATGATGTGATTAGCGCTACTACTTCCCTCCCCCCCCTCCAGTCACTGGGGTCAAATGTTCCCATCTTCAGACTGAGCCTGTCACCCAGAGGCCTTTCCTTTCCTGAAGGACCTTCCCCAGGCACTCTCCCCATTTACTGAAGAGCCATTGACATAACCCAACACATACTTTCCATCCCCTCATGACCTATCACTGGGGTGAACATTCCCTCCTTTATCTCAAGGTCACCAGCCTCAACCTGCACCACCTTGATAGCAACAGCTACATGGAACTGGTTTTCTTAGTAGCAACAAGCAGAGAAATGACCAGGGGGACAGAATCATAGAATCATTAAGGCTGGAAAAGACCAACCATCAACCCAACACTAACATGAACACTAAATCATGTCCCAAAGAGCCATGTCTACACGTTTTTTGAATGTCTCCAGGGATGGTGACTCCACCACTGCCCTGGGTAGCCTGAGCAGGGCTTGACTGCTCTTTCAGTAAAGAATTTTTCCCCTACTTGACAGTTCTATCTTCCTAGCATGATGGTGTGAATAAACCACTTATTTCATTCCAGCATCTACATTTAGGAATGAAGTAGATTTGCAAAATCCAAACAATGTGCTTGTCTCTATATTTTAATGCAAAATTTCCTAAACTAGAAATTCTTTATTTAAAAAAAGTGTATTTTCTGTATTTCAATAGCCTGATCCAGCCCTACCAGCCCCTCTAGTGACCCCCACAGCTCTTTCTCAAATCATCAGCTTTTGGGTATGATTTTATAGCATCTTTATAAAGCCACCTTTACAGATGAAGTTTCACTAATATCATATCAATATGGATAATCCCAGAGTCAGAAACGTAAGGGAGAAGCCTCCAGCACAAGGAGGACATGGACCTGTTAGAGAGGGTCCAGAGGAGGGCTACAAAGATGATTAGAGGGTTGGAACACCTCTCCTACAAAAACAGGCTGAGAGAATTGGGCTTGTTCAGCCTGGAGAAGAGAAGGCTCCAGGGAGACCTTATTGCAGCCTTCCAGTATCTGAAGGGGGCCTGCAAGAAGGCTGGAGAGGGACTTTTCACAAAGGCCTGTAGGGATAGGACGAGGGATAAAGGGTTCAAACTGGAAGAGGGTAGATTTAGATTGGAAATTAGAAGGAAATTCTTTACTCAGAGGGTGGTGAGACACTGGAACAGGTTGCCCAGGGAAGTTGTGGATGCTCCATCCCTGGAGGTGTTCAAGGCCTGGTTGGATGAGGTCCTGGGTGGCCTGGTCTAGTGGGAGGTGTCCCTGCTGTGACTGGGGGATTGGAACTAGATGATCTGGGAAGGTACCTTCCAATCTAAACCATTCTAAGATGGGACACCAGCACTGCTGCTGGATTGTCTCCTGCCCATCAATCTACCCTGAAGGAAGCAGATGAGAATGCTGCAAGACAGCAGCTCCTGGAGGTGACCTACATTCCTCCATTAGAGATGCTGGTGTTTGCTGTGTTGTCCAACACTGTCACACAGCACCAACAAACAACACCCAGCTTTGTGGGGATATTGGATTTATGCAAATCAACACTAACTGACAAGAAATATTAATTCTGGTGACACATCCAGCACTTTGGTTCATATCCCTCCCTTAAATATCCAGTTTAATCCCCGCCTAACTATAGGTGGCCACTGTTACCCAGCCCAACCCTTTGTCTGGGAGAGGTCACCTTCTGTGAATTTGTTCCCATCCTCACTGGTTGTAGAAACAGAGGATCTGCAGCCACCTCACCAGAGCTTTCCCAGCAGCCTGCCTCCAATCCCAGCCACAACCACCAGCACCAGTTTAGAGACTAACAACAAATGACAAGATTGGGAGCTACCAGCGTGAGGGACATTCTCCTAGCCTGGAGTTCTTTCTGAAGAGCTCCCACTTCCCTTCAAAGCAGCAGACAGGTCTCGGGCTCACAATGTTCTTTGTGCAGCAGCTCCTTTCAAGGCTGCACGTCAAGCCCAGGTCAAGACTAGAGCCTTCTAGTGCACCAAAAATGTTCTCTCGCTGCCAGCCTTGTGTGAAACCTCCCCAGTGAGCATTCTTCAGAGAATTATATTAAAATCACAAGTGAACTCCTACCTGTCAATTCTGGAGTACGTCATTACAAAAGTCGAGCTTGCCACCAGAAATTCCTTAAGAGCACTTGAGGGCAGCATTAAAAAAAATATTTAAAAAAATCAAATACCTAAGGAGATAGAGGTGTTGGGGCAATCCTGAGCACAGATCCAGGCTGGGAGGAGTATGGATGGAGAGCAGTCCTGAGGAAAAAGACTTGGGGGGGTGGTTGATGAAGAGCTCAACATGAGCCAGAATGCAACAGTGCAGCCCAGAAAGCCCCAGCCGTGTCCTGGGCTGCATCCCCAGCAGTGTGGACAGCAGAGACAGGGAGGAGATCCTGCCCCTCTGCTCCACTCTGGGGAGACCCCACCTAGATTACTACATCCAGCTCTGAAGCTGCCAACACAAGAGGGACATGGATCTGTTGGAGAGGGTCCAGAGGAACACCACAAAAATAAGTGGTGGGCTGGAACCCCTCTGCTGGGAGGCCAGGCTGAGAGAGTTGGGCTTGTTCAGCCTGAAGAAGGCTGCAGGGAGACCTTCTAGTGGCCTTCCAACTGAAGGGGGCCTACAAGAAAACTGAGGAGGGACTTCTTACAAGGGCTTGTAGTGATAGGATGAGGGGTGATGACTTTAAACTGGAAGAGGGGAGATTTAGATTAGATGTAAGGAAGAAGTTCTTCACCATGAGGGTGGTGAGACACTGGCACAGGTTGCCCAGGGAAGTTGTGGATGCTCCATCCCTGGAAGCGTTCAATGCCAGGTTGGATGGGGCTTTGAGCAACCTGAGGTAGTAGGAGGTGTCCCTGTCTATGGCAGGGGGTTGGAACTAGATGAACTTTATGGTCCCTTCCAATTTAAACCGTTTTATTATTCTATGAATTGTCTGTTCTCCATAGCCCAGGTTGCTGCACTTACACAGCCACTGTCACATTCTACCTCCCCACTATTCTTGTCACCTGTATTTAGAAGAAATTTATCATCTTCAGAAACAAACCTTGAGATCTCTCTCATCCCACTTCACTTCCCTTCAATGGGGAGAAGTCCATTACCTTGCTATTATGTACTGGATACTTGCAGATGTAAATCTTTATATCAGCCAGATCACAATCAATAAGATCTTTTTTTCTAATATAGATTATGTCCACACATTAAGATCTCAGAAGCCACAAGGCTGTATGGAAGCCAAGAGTGCCAACACATGAAGAATTCTATGAAGCTGGTGCTCCTCAAGTGGCATTTGTTGAGATGTTTGATAGGTTGATTACAAGGTGAAGTGCTGTTCATTCCCACATCTGGAATTAAAACAGCAAATCCAGATAGCCAGAAGGTAAGAAAGGCACCAGGAGCATTTGGCACACAGTTGGAGCTGAGGTCCGATGACACAGCAGCAGTTAACTAAGAATTTCACATGTATCTTGAGGTCCAGCTCCCTCACTCCATCTACTGCATACACTTAAAATACTGTCCTGCAAACAAAAAACTAGTGATCATAGAATGATTTTGGCTGAAAGGGACCTTAAAGATCATCTAGTTCCAACCCCCCGACACAGGCAAGGGCATCTCCCACTACACCAGGTTGCTCAAAGCCCCATCCAACCTGGTCTTCAACACACCCAGGGACGGAGCATCCACAACCTCCCTGGGCAGCCTGTACCAGTGTCTCACCACCCTCACAATGAAGAACTTAATTTCTCATCTAAATCTCCCTTCTTCCAGTTTGAAGTCATTACTCCTCATCCTATTACTACAAGGTCTCATGAAAAGTCCCTCCCCAGCTTTCTTGCAGGCCCCCTTCTACTTGAAAAGATTAGTACAAAAATCAACCTTTCTGTAAAATGAAGATGATGACTCCTCCAAGGGAGAAACCATGAGCTTGAAAACATTCATTAGAGGTGTCCAACTGGAGTGCTGTAGGGAAAGGGGTCTTAAAGTAAAGCTAAATCCATAACAGCTCCAACAATGTGTTTTCTAGTAACCTTCCCTCTAGAGGCCTCACGTCCTCCTCCATGGTCAAAGGGAGTGCCAACAGCACAGGCATTTATGTCTCAGCAATTCAAGTCACGATTTGGGGTGATTAACAAATGCACCACTGGTGATTTAAACAGATGGAGACAGCTAAGACAGTACCACAGGACAATGTGGGTTTCCACCTCTGGCAAAGCACCAGGGCAGGGGACTTTGGGCGAGCTCTGGCTGCTGCAGCTCTGCCTGTGAACCCTCCAGGCAATGGCCACGTCCCACAGTGAGTCACCTGATGGCAAGGAAAATTCCCAGGAGCAGAGCCTCAGCCAGTGGGTTGAGTGTTTGTGGCATGGTTTTGATTTGAGAACTGGCAGTCGCCATCTCAGGGCCTGGGCAAAGTTCAGGAGATAACCAGGGCAAGGACCGTTGCCCAATAAAATGGATGCTGGCCCTAGGTTCTGGGTATCAAGTGACAATTGTTCCCAGTGGTTAAGAAGCTGGCACGTTTAACTTCAGCACCAATGCAATAGATGTGTTCAGAGCACAGCTACCATGGATTCTGGGTGCAGCGAGTCTCCCTGACATTTACACCAAGTAGACTAAAATGGAGATCCCAGACAGGGATTAGAGATAAAGGTTCAAGAGAGTCTCACTTTGGTGCGAATACCCCATTGTATACCACTGGGACAGGCACCATTTCTCAGGCCAGAACCAGTTAGGAACCCTTCTTATTGCAGAATCATGAAGGTTGAAAAAGATCTCTTAGATCAAGTCCAACCATCAACCCAACACTACCACGACCACTAAACCATGTCCTGAAGTGCCACGTCTACAAGTTTTTTGAATGCCTCCAGGGATGGTGACTCCACCACTTCTCTGGGCAGCCTGGGCCAGGGCTTGATCCTCTCCTCCCCAGCTGCCTTCAGCTCAGTTGTAAGCACTCATACAAGCTCTGCCTGGTGCAGCCCAAGTCTAGCGTTTCAGAAATCACGTGAAAGGACAGTTCAAATGTGCTTGTAAAAAAATCTCCCCTCAGAAAGAAAACTGCAGCTTCCTGTTGACACCACCTCCACTGCTGCTGAGCTCCCTCAGATCACGCACGGCTTTTACACAAGCAGTTACTTCTTCCAGGAGAAAAGAAACTTTTATCACTTTGTTATTCCAGCAGCTAAACCTTACACAAGGCTCCCACAACCAAGACAAAAGAAAATGAACAAAGGAACTGTTTTAGTGATGTTTTATGCATACTAAGAGACAAGAGGGACAGTAAGGTTTTTATTCATAAGGTAGTAAGGGGAGTAAAAAAAAAAAAAAAACCAAAAGGAAATGAAGCTCTAGCAAGAAGCTGAAC
The DNA here is from genome assembly GCA_013401335.1 of Brachypteracias leptosomus. NCBI lineage: Eukaryota > Metazoa > Chordata > Aves > Coraciiformes > Brachypteraciidae > Brachypteracias > Brachypteracias leptosomus. The sequence goes on from VYZX01025959.1 coordinate 43,318, forward strand.
TTATTTCAGAGCTGTTCCCATGCAGCAGAGATCTCGGCTTGGTGTCAGTTCATTCCAGCTTTGAGAGCTAATTTAATTCTCTGCTGTTACTTCTTCCATTTTCTATCATAGAATCATTAAATCACTCTGGTTAGAAAAGAATTTTAAGATCATTGAGTCCAGCCATTCCCCCAGCACTGCCAGGGCACCACTAAACAATGGCCCTCAGCACCACATCTCCACAGCTTTGAAACCCCTCCAGGGATGGGGACTCCACCACTGCCCTGGGCAGCCTGGGACAGCCCTTCACAACCCTTGCCAGGAAGAAATTGTTCCTCATGTCCAACCTAAACCTCCCCTGGTGCAACCTGAGACTGTTTCTTCTTTTCCCCAGGTCCCTCAGCCACTCCTCACCACACCTGTGCTCTAGACCCTTCCCCAGTTTCACTGCCCTTCTCTGGACATGCTCCAGTCCCTCACGGTCCTTCTGGAACTGAGGGGCCCAAAACCCACCCCAGGATTCAAGGGGTGGCCTCCCCAGTGCCCAGTCCAGGGGGATGATCTCTGCCCTGGTCCTGCTGACCACACTAGTGCTGATCCAAGCCAGGATGTTGGTGGCCTTCTTGGCCACCTGGGCACACACTGGCTCATCTCCAGACAGCTCTCAACCAACACTCCTAGGGCCTTTTCTGCCGGGCACTTTCCAGCCACTCTTCCCCCAGCCTAGAGCATTGTAGGAGGTTGTTGTGACCCAAGGGCAGGACCCAGCCCTTCGCCTTGTTGAGCCTCATCTCATTGGCCTCAGCCCANAAACCTCCCCTGGTGCAACCTGAGACTGTTTCTTCTTTTCCCCAGGTCCCTCAGCCACTCCTCACCACACCTGTGCTCTAGACCCTTCCCCAGTTTCACTGCCCTTCTCTGGACATGCTCCAGTCCCTCACGGTCCTTCTGGAACTGAGGGGCCCAAAACCCACCCCAGGATTCAAGGGGTGGCCTCCCCAGTGCCCAGTCCAGGGGGATGATCTCTGCCCTGGTCCTGCTGACCACACTAGTGCTGATCCAAGCCAGGATGTTGGTGGCCTTCTTGGCCACCTGGGCACACACTGGCTCATCTCCAGACAGCTCTCAACCAACACTCCTAGGGCCTTTTCTGCCGGGCACTTTCCAGCCACTCTTCCCCCAGCCTAGAGCATTGTAGGAGGTTGTTGTGACCCAAGGGCAGGACCCAGCCCTT
>VYZX01025959.1:45186-61878 GCA_013401335.1 Brachypteracias leptosomus
AAAAAAAAAAAAAAACCAAAAGGAAATGAAGCTCTAGCAAGAAGCTGAACTTATTTCAGAGCTGTTCCCATGCAGCAGAGATCTCGGCTTGGTGTCAGTTCATTCCAGCTTTGAGAGCTAATTTAATTCTCTGCTGTTACTTCTTCCATTTTCTATCATAGAATCATTAAATCACTCTGGTTAGAAAAGAATTTTAAGATCATTGAGTCCAGCCATTCCCCCAGCACTGCCAGGGCACCACTAAACAATGGCCCTCAGCACCACATCTCCACAGCTTTGAAACCCCTCCAGGGATGGGGACTCCACCACTGCCCTGGGCAGCCTGGGACAGCCCTTCACAACCCTTGCCAGGAAGAAATTGTTCCTCATGTCCAACCTAAACCTCCCCTGGTGCAACCTGAGACTGTTTCTTCTTTTCCCCAGGTCCCTCAGCCACTCCTCACCACACCTGTGCTCTAGACCCTTCCCCAGTTTCACTGCCCTTCTCTGGACATGCTCCAGTCCCTCACGGTCCTTCTGGAACTGAGGGGCCCAAAACCCACCCCAGGATTCAAGGGGTGGCCTCCCCAGTGCCCAGTCCAGGGGGATGATCTCTGCCCTGGTCCTGCTGACCACACTAGTGCTGATCCAAGCCAGGATGTTGGTGGCCTTCTTGGCCACCTGGGCACACACTGGCTCATCTCCAGACAGCTCTCAACCAACACTCCTAGGGCCTTTTCTGCCGGGCACTTTCCAGCCACTCTTCCCCCAGCCTAGAGCATTGTAGGAGGTTGTTGTGACCCAAGGGCAGGACCCAGCCCTTCGCCTTGTTGAGCCTCATCTCATTGGCCTCAGCCCATTGGTCCAGCCTGGCCAGACCCCTCTGTAGAACCTCCTGACCCTCCAGCAGATCAACGCTCCCGCCCAACATACTCAGTAAACTGCAGGACCAGGCAGCAGAGTTCTACCACCACCTTTTTACCAGCAGGTATTTTTCAGCTAGGACCTACAATCACAGCAGGGAAAGGTCTGGACTCCAGACAACTGACAGTCCACACACCAATTCCCAACTCATTGGAATTCTACTCTAAGCCACCGAGGATGTTCAATTACAGCCAATTAAAGCTGCTTTCATGCGTGTCTCTGTCTCCTTCTGCTATATTTGTTAGCAGGAAAATAACCACAGCACAGAAACCTGCTTTCACAAACTGCTTCTATTTATGAAGCAGAAAATTTGTCACTCCTCGTAAGAGAAATTGTCCTCAAATTACATAAGAAGAAAATGGAAGTTATCACTTCCCCTGGCTTCCCTATACCCACAGATGGACAAGGTAGAAAACAGAAGGGAAGTAGATTCATTCAGCTCTACCAGAGAGGAGGGACCGTGTCTTGGAGGGCATTAAAGATTCAGCAACTCAAGTCGTTCCAAAGACCTGGAAGCTCAAGAGCAGCCCAGCAGCTCTCTGCCTTCCCAGCTCCTGGAACGATGGTGTCTTGCAGCACAGAAACTCAGAGCAGTCACTTCTCATTTCAATCATCAAAACTCCTTACTTCCAGAACAGAAGAAAGGCAGGAGAGACCATCACTCCTGTTTTCAGAGCTGGGAGGTTCACTCTCAGCCAAACCCACCGACCTACACTGGATGAGCTTCAGCCATACCAGCAGAAGACAGACACTAAAACCACTGACCCACCACCACAGGTACTACACAAGGACTTTAAACTTCTAACAGCAAACCTGAGGGGTCAGAGATTCTCCAACAGTCTCCAGATTTTGACAGTTGTTTCATGTTTACTATCAGTAAAAACTGGCTGCTCGTGACTTGGATGGGTGGATGCTGCATTGGGTAAAACCCTGGCTGATGACCTTGCCCAGAGAGCGGTGGGGATGGAGTTAGCTCCAGTTGGTGGCCAGTCACAAATGATGTTCCCAGGGCTCAGCACTGGCGTCTGCTCTCTTTAGTATTCTTATCAATGATTTGGACAAAGGGATCAAGGCACCCTCAGTTTGCAAATGACACCAAGTTGGGCAGCATGTTGATCTGCTGGAGGGTCAGGAGGCATGGGGACCTGGCCAGGCTGGATCAATGGGCTGAGGCCATGGGATGAGGTTCAACAAGGCCAAGGGCTGGGTCCTGTCCCTGGATCACAACAATCCCCTGCAACGCTCCAGGCTGGGGAAGAGCAGCTGGAAAGTACCTGATGGGAAAGACCCTGGGGGTGTTGGTTGAGAGCTGTCTGGATATGAGCCAGTGTGTGCCCAGGTGGCCAAGAAGGCCACCAGCATCCTGGCTTGTATGAAAAAATTCTATGATTCTAAGAATGTTTGAGACATGAAAGCCTGGGATGCTTGACAGGCTCTACACTGTGTCTCAAGCTTTTCAAAGTCCATGAGGGCCAGGCCATTACTGCACTTGGACTTCTCAGTGTTTCCTCTGGTGAAAGAATCTACCAGCTGCTATTTCCAACCCACTGAAAAGAGCACACGTGCTTCTAAGGGACCACTTACTGCTGGAAAATCAGGTTTCTTTCATTACAAACAAAAAAATATTACCACTACTTATGAAAATCTAAGCCAAGCTACCTAGAAGACCACATCCCAGCATTGTGTCTCGTGCTAGACACAGTATGTTCAACTCAGATGCTCCTCTGTTTGTGCTACCTCAGTACAATTTAATACGTATTTTAGTTTTCAGTTACCAAATATCAGCTTGATACATTATGCTTCAATACCAAAGTTGCACCAAAACCCTTCAGCATCAAGGTACACAGAGACTTAGGGAGTCAAAGCACGACAGTGGGTGCTTAGCTTGAGTTCACATCAAGTTCTAGGAACCTGCAGGACAATTTCCACACCTCCAGCTATACAGGGCAAAGTTCCTCCAGCTCTCTACTCTTGGAGGAGATCGAGTAACACCAGATGTTCTACCCACCCTCTAAGCTCTCCAGTGAGTGAGAAGATGAACGGCAGTGCTGTCAAGATAATTAGCAGGAAAAAAGCTTGAAACAAATAAATAAAAGCCTATTGTTACAATATTGCCTTGAAGCATCTCATTTATCAATTTTATCACCTTTAACTATTGCCAATACTGCAACACTCCCACTGAACTCCAAAAGAGATGGTGAAACAGGAATTACGTCCTTTTGAAAGGGTGGGAGAAGCTGTCAGAATGTCACAGGACACACCTAGAATGACAAGTTACTGCTCCCTCAAACTGCTGGCCTCACCCAAGGCAGCGCTGGAGGCTGTACGGCTCCTTTGGACTCTTCAGGTTGCTGTACACTGCAAGGTGGTTGGATACACCTCAACTGCCAGAAGAAACCAGCCTCCAGCTAGCACTTTGTCAACCCTCAACTTTTGCCTTGAGCCCANTATCAATGATTTGGACAAAGGGATCAAGGCACCCTCAGTTTGCAAATGACACCAAGTTGGGCAGCATGTTGATCTGCTGGAGGGTCAGGAGGCATGGGGACCTGGCCAGGCTGGATCAATGGGCTGAGGCCATGGGATGAGGTTCAACAAGGCCAAGGGATGGAGGGCTCAGCACTGGCGTCTGCTCTCTTTAGTATTCTTATCAATGATTTGGACAAAGGGATCAAGGCACCCTCAGTTTGCAAATGACACCAAGTTGGGCAGCATGTTGATCTGCTGGAGGGTCAGGAGGCATGGGGACCTGGCCAGGCTGGATCAATGGGCTGAGGCCATGGGATGAGGTTCAACAAGGCCAAGGGCTGGGTCCTGTCCCGGGATCACAACAATCCCCTGCAACGCTCCAGGCTGGGGAAGAGCAGCTGGAAAGTACGTGATGGGAAAGACCCTGGGGGTGTGGGTTGAGAGCTGTCTGGATATGAGCCAGTGTGTGCCCAGGTGGCCAAGAAGGCCACCAGCATCCTGGCTTGTATGAAAAAATTCTATGATTCTAAGAATGTTTGAGACATGAAAGCCTGGGATGCTTGACAGGCTCTACACTGTGTCTCAAGCTTTTCAAAGTCCATGAGGGCCAGGCCATTACTGCACTTGGACTTCTCAGTGTTTCCTCTGGTGAAAGAATCTACCAGCTGCTATTTCCAACCCACTGAAAAGAGCACACGTGCTTCTAAGGGACCACTTACTGCTGGAAAATCAGGTTTCTTTCATTACAAACAAAAAAATATTACCACTACTTATGAAAATCTAAGCCAAGCTACCTAGAAGACCACATCCCAGCATTGTGTCTCGTGCTAGACACAGTATGTTCAACTCAGATGCTCCTCTGTTTGTGCTACCTCAGTACAATTTAATACGTATTTTAGTTTTCAGTTACCAAATATCAGCTTGATACATTATGCTTCAATACCAAAGTTGCACCAAAACCCTTCAGCATCAAGGTACACAGAGACTTAGGGAGTCAAAGCACGACAGTGGGTGCTTAGCTTGAGTTCACATCAAGTTCTAGGAACCTGCAGGACAATTTCCACACCTCCAGCTATACAGGGCAAAGTTCCTCCAGCTCTCTACTCTTGGAGGAGATCGAGTAACACCAGATGTTCTACCCACCCTCTAAGCTCTCCAGTGAGTGAGAAGATGAACGGCAGTGCTGTCAAGATAATTAGCAGGAAAAAAGCTTGAAACAAATAAATAAAAGCCTATTGTTACAATATTGCCTTGAAGCATCTCATTTATCAATTTTATCACCTTTAACTATTGCCAATACTGCAACACTCCCACTGAACTCCAAAAGAGATGGTGAAACAGGAATTACGTCCTTTTGAAAGGGTGGGAGAAGCTGTCAGAATGTCACAGGACACACCTAGAATGACAAGTTACTGCTCCCTCAAACTGCTGGCCTCACCCAAGGCAGCGCTGGAGGCTGTACGGCTCCTTTGGACTCTTCAGGTTGCTGTACACTGCAAGGTGGTTGGATACACCTCAACTGCCAGAAGAAACCAGCCTCCAGCTAGCACTTTGTCAACCCTCAACTTTTGCCTTGAGCCCATGACAAGAGATGTTCACCTGCAAGGCAACCACAGAAACTCCAGTTTAAATTCTCATGGAATAAACCATTTGCCTTTGCAGAGAAGGGAGCCAGGAGAGGTCCCACAACAACCCCACCTCATAGGCCCTGCTCTAGCTCCCTGGGTCTCACCTCTATTCTGCAACAAAGCATCCAACTATGATACTGAAAGGGACTGTTGGAAAATCACATCAGGATTTACATGGAACCAACAGGGCTCAGAGAAGATTTTAACAACAGCTGGGCCAGAAGTACTGCAAGTTACAGGGTAAGAATTGGGGAATCATTTAGGTTGGAAGAGACCTTTAAGATTATTGAGTCCAACCGTTAACCCAGCACTGCCAGGGCACCACTAAACCATGGCCCTCAGCACCACATCTCCATGGCTTGGAAACCCCTCCAGGGACAGGGACTCCACCACTGCCCTGGGCAGCTTGGGACAGCCCTTCACAACCCTTCCCAGCAAGAAATTGTTTCTCATGGCCAACCTAAACCTCCTCTGGTGTAACTTGAGGCCATTTCCTCTTGTTCTGTCACTTGTTCTTTGGGAGAAGAGACCAACCACCTTTCAAGGAGTTGTCAAAGAGCCAGAAGGTCTCCCCTGAGCCTCCTTTTCTCCAGGCTCAACACCCCCAGGTCTCTCAGCCGCTCCTCACCACACTTGTGCTCTAGACCCTTTCCCAGCTTCACTGCCCTTTCCTGGACATGCTCCAACTCCTCAAGGTCCTTCTGGGAGTGAGGGGCCCAAAACTGACCCCAGCATTTGAGGTTGCGCCTCCCCAGTGCCTGGTCCAGGGGAACGATCCCTGCCCTAGTCCTGCTGGCCACACTAGTGCTGATCCAAGCCAGATTGCTGGTGGACTTCTTGGCTACCTGGACACATGCTGGCTCACCTTCAGCTGCTGTCAACCAACATCCCCAGGCCCTTTTTGCCAAGAAACCACCATGCTGGTATCAATCCTGACCAAAGTTTCAGAGACCAGCACAGAGCTAAAGCTCCTGCAAAACCTAGATGAGGAGCACCTGAACTTGCTCTGAGCAAGACATCACAACCTTATCAGCTTTTCCTTCTGCCTCTTAAGAAACTACTTTGTTAGAAGCTCTTTATGAAACCGGTGGCCATTATCAAGTGCTCTGAAGATCAAAAGGAGACTTCCAGCAGCAATCTCTCCAGAGTGCAGCACTTTTGATGAGATCCAGCAGCACCTCTGACACACACTGGGAATTCAGACCCCCAACTCAGGTCCTGATCATGAGAAAGGCACGTGGCCACCACAACTGAGCAGACACCAGCAGTCCGACACTGTCACAGGTGGAGTTTCTGAGCCCCCTTTCACACAAACCCCCAGTACTGCTGTTCACCAGCCCTGCTTGCTGAAGTAGGAATGGAAAGCACCAGATGTTCCAGAGAACTCACATTTCTGGTCCCTGCTGTCCCAGACATACCAAGGGTTAGTGCAAACCCCAGCGAACTAGCCAGTGGTATCTTTGGCTTTACCAGAAACACGAGTAGCTAAAAACAAAATAAATAAAAAATGTGTTGTTTACTGGGCAAGATCAAAAGTTACACTGAGATGAAGCACACTGTGAAATGCTTTAACGAGTCCGAAGTGTTGGTGGCTTTCATTTCACCAGCAATTAGCTGTATTTAAGCTACACATCTAAGCTTCCTCTAAAGTGACAGATGTGTCCGTCCCTACTGCTGCGTGCAGATGGATGGAGGCTCTTTCTTTCCTCCACCCCAGCTGCAGAAGGAGCCCAGACAGCTAATCCATGCTGCTAACAAGCTCCTTACACTGGAGGAATCCCACTTCTGAAAAGGGTGGGAAAGGGATGAGATGCAGACTGCAGCAAGCCTTGCAAGGTGTGAAATTAAGATTAAGGGACTGGGAATATCCAGATACTGCCACCAACATCTTCAACTTTTTTTAATTATTAAAGTTCAAACATTTGTTATAGGTCTGCAGTGGTCAAATAGTTGAAGAAGTGCAACCAAGTTAGTTACCTCCAGGGGAGCCAGCTGATGGTGAGGTTGGGTGGGGAGGAAGAACAGGCAACACATCTGTGGTTAGAAGGGCAGAGGAGATGATACTTGGCACCTGGATACTTCAGCCACTGTACGGCCAGGAGCCTGAAGTTAAGAACTGAACATCTGAAGTAAAATGTAAAATGACCTTTAGAAGGCTAAAATGATGTTGATTTAAGACATAATCATCTCAGAGGGTAGAATAACTTTTTATTTGGGACCAGGTACATGTTGCCATGAAACAGACCCAAGAGTCTGACCTCACAAGCCACAGATGAGACAACTTGACAAGAGCAGCTTTAAGGACCCTTTCGACAGCCTCGTGCACCAAACAGCAAGTAAGTGGTACCATTCCCTGACTTAAATGAGTAACACCTCAAGTTATCACAGCACTACCCATCTTCCTAAGCACATCTTTTAAGGATTCTGAAGCTCAGATCTTGGGCCAAGGTGGCCTCCCACCAAAGATGATGTTGATCAAAGAAGCCCTGTTGGACTGTAGTACTAAAGGCACCCCCAGTACATAAAAGCAGCACGGGACACCAGACCCATGTTTTCAGGAAGGGACCATTTCCAGCACCACTCCCAATCCAATAACTGCTTCAGTGTGTCTGTAGAGTAACTGTCAGTCCAAGTATGAAAGAACACCAGTTTGAAAGCTGCAGAGCTATGATGTCAGCTTAGGTGTCCCATGCTTTATAGCAATCAAGCCTCTCCCAGGAAGCATTAAGGCAGCTTTTGGAAAATCAAGTCACAAACAGGCATTTCTGCAGGTTACATGGTGTAAAACAGTCCCAGTCCCAGCGGGAGAGAAAGCCTCGAGTTGTTTTAGCTACGGAGAAGAACAGAAACAGGCAGAGACTTCTAGTTAAACCCACACAAGGCTTCTGGTTAAACCCACGCAGAAAGGAAAATCCACATGGTTTAGTTGCACCGAAACACTAAACATTCAAGAATTGAATGCTGCAGCAGCAGCAGCTCTGATCCCTCTCCCGTTTCTCCAGGGCCAGGCAGGGAATTCCCACAGCACCAGGATTTGACAAGCTCAGGAAGGTTTCTGAAGTACCTCACTCCTCACAAGGTTACACAAAATCAACATGGCTGAAGGCCTTCTCCATGTGTCATCAGAAGGTCATGCAGCAAAGCAGGAGCAGGTTGCCAACGTCAAGAGAATCACAGAATTGGTTGGGCTGGGAGGGACCTTGAAGATCACAGAGTTCCAACTCTCCCTGCCACGGGCAGGGACACCTCCTGCTAGACCAGGTTGCTCAAAGTCCCCCCCAACCTGGCCTTGAACACACCCAGAGATGGAGCATCTACAGCTTCCTTGGGCAACCTGTGCCAGGGTCTCACCTCCCTCAGAGTGAAGAACTTCCTCCTAATTTCTCATCTCAATTTCCATTCTTCCAGTTTGAACCCATTGCTCCTTGTCCTGTCACAACAAGCCCTTGTAAAAAGTCCCTCCACAGCTTTCTTGTAGGCACCCTTCAGACACTGGATGGCCCAAGGTGGTCTCCCTGGAGCCTTCTCTTCTCCAGGGTGAACAAGCCTCACCTCAGCCTGGCCTCCCAGCCCTCACATCATTGCTGTGGCCTCCTCTGGCCCCACTCCAACAGGTCCATGTCCCTCTTGCACTGGGGGCTCCAGAGCTGGAATCCATGCAACCTGCTCTCATCCAATGCCTTTCCCAGGTATTTCTCAATCCCAGACAGGATAAAGATTCCTGGCAGGAGCAGCCCACTCCCAGTCACCATCCTTCCCGAGATTCTCCAGCTCTTCCTCCACTGCACTGCTAACAAGCAAGGACATGCTACTTTTCCACTGCTCCAGAAAGGAGGAGCACAAGAACAAGCTGTTGCCACCCAAACGTTGGAAGCAGCCCACACCCTGCTCCCAAGGGCTGCCCGGAGCAGGTATGGCGAGCATGGCTTGCTGAGACAAAACCCCACATGCAGCACCAATGGATTGGAGGCAGCAACATCTGCTGAGCACAGCCAAAACCATCCTCTTTGACTTGGAATTACTTCTTGCTATCCGCTGATTAAGTATTTATCAAGAGACTCTCAACTCATTTTCTCATTAAATATCGGGAAAGAGAAGGCTGAGGGGAGACCTAACTGCTCTCTACAACTGCCTGAGGTCATAGAGAGGTGTGTGTTGGTCTCTTCTCCCAAGGAAGAAGTGATAGGATGAGAGGAAACGGCCTCAAGTTGCACCAGGGGAAGTTTAGGTTGGACATGAGGAACAATTTCTTTCAGTAAAGAGTGGTCAAGCACTGAACAGGCTGCCCAGGGCAGTAGTGGAGTCACCATCCACCGAGGTGTTCAAAAACCGTGTAGATGTGGCACTTAAGGACACAGTCTAGTGGTCATGGTAGTGTTGGGTTGACAGTTGGACCTGATGATCTTAGAGGTCTTTTCCAACTTTAATGATTTTATGATCAATATTAACATTAAGGGTAAAAAAGATTAAGGATAAAGAGACGAGACTAAGAGTTTCTTTTGGAAGAGGTAAATCGAGAATCCAACAGGAAATCATAGAATGGGTTGGACGGGACCTTAAAAATGATCTAGTTCCACCCCTCCTGCCATGAGCAGGGACTCCTCCCACTAGACCAGGTTGCTCAAAGCCCCATCAAACCTGGTCCTGAACACATCCAGTGATGGAGCATCCACAGCTTCCCTGGGCAACCTGTGCCAGGGTCTCACCACCCTCAGAGCAAAGACCGCCTAATTTCTCATCTCAATCTCCCCTCCTCAATCTCTTCTCTGCATCCCCTACCTGTGCTTATCACTCAACAAGTCACTAAAAAATGGTCCTTAAAATGAAAATTATGCCACAGCTTAGTGCTTCCTGAGCAAGTTTTCCACCAACATCACCATGTATTTCATTTGCTCTTGTAAAATTCCGGAGCAGAGCACAGATTACATGAGAAGCTACAAGAACTGACATGCTCTACCTAGAAAACGTTTGCAACCTCATCTGCTCTTCAGCTTTGCCACTTCCTGCGGAAGCAACAGTCCAGGCTCCTCCTGGACACAGCACTGGCTTAACTGGAGCGGCCAACCTCCACCTGCTCCTTCCTGCTGGCCTCCACAGCTTCTCACCATGATTAGCACCTTTAGGTAACAGCTGCCCATGAGCTTCAGTTGACCATAAATAGTGTGTCAGTGCAAGGGCAGGAGGAAAAAGGAGCAGCAGGACAACGTGGCCGCTGCCACTGCACACGTATGCACCTGACTAAGGACTTCAGCAACCTTCTCACCCTTTGCCAACTGGTTTTGCCCGAGGACAGGGACAGTGGAGGCACACAGAGAGGAGCAAGCCCAGTATAGGGTTGGTTTCATACTGGGTGTAGGGAGGACGGGATATTAGGCACTGGTGCATGGAACAGGAACCCTAAAAGTGGATTTTCAGTACAAGTGCCACCAATCCTGGTGTCTCCATGTCCCCAGGTGGCCTTTGCACTCTGCCGGCACAGATTTATAGGGTAACAGGAGAAGCCCGCCCAGGGAACTGATTCAGCTCAGCTGAAAAAACAGACATGGATAAAAAGAAAGGCTCCAGGCAGGTCAGTTCCTCAGCTCTTCGCCCTCCACAAGCTCCTCCTCAGCACTGTGAAGGACACACCAGCACAACGGCTGCTCACTACACAGAGCCCCAAACCCACACCACCCTTTCTCGATTCATATTCTGCCGTAAGTCCATGTAACCCTTCTCCTGAGCGTCCCAGCAGAGAGAGGTGAGGAGAACCACTCTCTCCAGGCCAAAGAACACTGGGTCAACCTCCAGCAACCAAGAGCTGAGGAATTCGCAAGCTAAAGAAGACATCCAGAGCATAACATCCAACAGCCACCAATGAAGCCAGCCCAGACCTGGACAGGCTGGAGAGCTAGGCAGAGAAGAACCTCATGAAGCTCAAGAAGGGCAAGTGCAGGGTCCTGCCCCTGAGGAGGAATAACCCCCTGCACCAGTACAGGGGAGGGGTGACCTGCTGGGAAGCAGCTCTGTGGAGGACAACCTGGGAGGGCTGGGGGACAACAAGGTCACCAGGAGCCAGCAATGGGCCCTCGTGGCCAAGAAGGCCAATGGCTTCCTGGGGTGCATTCAGAAGAGTGTGGGCAGCAGGTTGAGGGAGGTTCTCCTCCTCCTCCTCTACTCTGCTGGAGAGAGGCCACCTCTGGAGCATTTGGTCCAGTTTTGGGCTCCCCAGGTCAAGAGAGACAAGGAGCTACTGGAGAGAGTCCAGTGGAAGCTCCAAAGATGGTGAGGGGACTGGAGCATCTCTGTGCCCAGGAAAGGCTGAGAGCCCTGGGGCTGTTGAGCTGCAGAAGAGAAGACTCAGAGGGGATCTGATCAATGCTGATCAAGAGCTAAAGGGTGGGGGGCAAGAGGATGGGGCCAGACTCTTGTCAATGGTGCCCAGTGACAGGACAAGGGGCTACGGGCACCAACTGGAACCCAGGAGATTCCATCTGAACAGGAGGAGAAACTTGTTTGGTGTGAGGGTGGGAGAGCCTGTCCCAGGCTGCCCAGAGAGGTTGTGGAGTCTCCTTCTCTGGAGAGATTCCAAACACACCTAGACATGATCCTGGTCACCCTGCTCTGGGTGACCTGCTGGAGCAGGGGCTTGGACAAGATGATCTCCAGAGGTAGCTTCCAACTCCACCATGCTGGGATTCTGTGATTATCTATCTGTATAAATTATTTTTCATCTACTGCTGCCTGATGATTTCTGGACCCCATGTCACAGAAATGACTGAAGGGGAGTCAGGGTGGGGCTTCTGTTGGGGGAGTGGTTTGTGGTGTTTTTTTTGTTGTTTCTAAACTCACCTGCTCCACACCAGGAGTCAGATACAGGCTGAATCCACAGCCTGGGCACACTGTAAACAAAACTCAAGTTGTTTGCTGCTCCTACAAGCCAATGAGCTACAGATAGGAGACAAAAAAGGGTTCTAAGGAAAAACCAACCCAGTATTTTCAACCACTCTAGCAATGCTCTTCTTCTGGGCCACAAAACTACTTGTGTTTCCAACTTCATTGCAACCACCACGCACCTAAAAGCATTTTCACAATTCAAAACACAATTTCTGCTTAGTTTGTTTTCCTGTAACTGACCAAGTTTTCCCCAGTCTCTTTCTGGGCTCCTTCCTTCCCAATATTCACATATCACAACCAGTGGCAAAAGAACCTCACAAAATGTGCAAAGAAACTTGTTACATTTACTATTTTTGATATCCGAAGGCTTTTTTTTTTTTAGATTTTTACTATGCCCCAGTATAAACAGGTTCCAAAGCAGGTACTCAGCAACTCAGAATCACTTCTAAACAAGACCAAATAAATTTTTTAAATCCCTCAAATCAGAGAAAAACCCAAGGTTTAACCTGAAAGCTGTTTTCATGTACCTTTGCATTTAAAACAATGGGTTTGCACACTCCTGGCAGAGCTTTGGCATCAAGAACTTGCTGGTTCAGAATAAAATATGGGGTGATCAAACCTCAAAACTCATTGTTCTCCCTTCCTCTGGATTTGCAGTGTTGCAGCTGGCCCGGGTAAAGACCAGAACAGGACACAACCACATCTTCAGTGCAGGGCCAGATCCACAAGAGCTTCACCTGCCCCAGCAGCGCTTGGAGGGAACCTCACAAGGATGACGTGCTTTGTTCTCTTCAGCACCTTACTAGTGGTTTCATGGGAAAACAATTTTATGACTCATCTTAATTTGCATTTTACCTAGCCAAACAATGGCAATTATATGCTTGGGTTCGATTCAGATTTTCAGACAGGCCTAGCTGCTGGAAGAGCCCTCCCCACCTGCTGCTGGCCAGGCCAAGGCCAGAGATCCCCTCACCTGACCACCCTCCACAGCTCCATGAAGGTCCCCACACAGCTCCCACAGATCTGTGGTCAATGGTTCACTTCAAGCTGCCCTCAGCTTGACACGTTGAGCACCAATAAAAATATTACTGAAGAAAATTAAGATCTCTAGTATATGTTGACTGGAAGTTACCTATACAAACATTTTTAACGTCAAAAATAAAGAGAACCTGCTGGTAGTACAAGTGGCAGCAGAGAAAGTACTAAAATTAGTGGTGTTTGGGGAGGAGGGAGATGAGGCAGCAGCACATTCAAGAGAAGCCTCCAGCACCTAGCGCTTGGGATCACCAGCCCAATGCCCAGGGGAGAAGCCACCACTGTCACACCTGACCCAGCTGGAGAGTATCTACAGAGCACAACTCAAAAGTCATCACAATATCTCCAAAAAAAACCCCAAACACCTGAAAAATCATTTTGGCACCAGAGGATTACTGAAGAGCTATTAAAATTAAACTGGTTTGTGATATGTCTTCTATAATTTATTCCCTTCTACCTGGAAACAGCAACACAGCATTTGAGGACAAGGCCCCCGCGCTCCCCGGGGAGGTTATGATGACTTCGGGATCCGTGCGAGGAGCCGGCTGGATTATTTATAGTACCTCAGACAGGGTCATGGAATCATCCACACGGGCACCTCAGCACACCCAAAAGCCCAGCTGCTCTTTGAGCAGGAAATACGAGACTGGAGTGATTCGAAGTCAGATGTTAAATGGAGCGCATTGAGTTACACATATAGTGAATTATACCTGAACGGCCACCATGGGCCATGCTTAATCAGTCCTTAAAACGTGCAAAGATGAAAGGAAGTGAACAAAAGTTACTAATGTGAGGTAGAAACATGTTGTTATTGTTATCCTCACACACACAGACAAGCCTTTGGTTTTATAGAGTTAAAACACTTCCCCCACTTGACTTTTCTATACATGGGCTAGTTTCAATATTCTGAGACCCATCTTTTCCTACAAAGATCAGAACACCTGAACCAGTCCCTGCTTTGAGCCACCAGTACTACTGTAGGTTTTACATGCTTGGCTATCTCAGGGTCTTGGTGGAGCTCAGAGTAAACACAAAAGCATGAATCAGAGCTAACAAGCCACCGAATATAAACATGAGGAGAGATTCAGCCAACAAGCCAGTCACCTTCAATGTCACCCACTGTGTACACAAGCACTTTGGAAACAGTATTTCCTCCTTGCTACAGGTCAAAGACTCCATCAGAGGGTTCTTCCTGGAACTCCCCTCTTCTGGCTGTGAAACCAGCACATGTTGTGTGCAGCTGCTGCCTGGGGGTTTGGGGCAGCAGGTCCCACCAGGTAGAGCACCTTTCCAGGCTCCCCAGTAGGCTGCTGGATTGCCCCAGCAGGAAAACCTGGGAAAGTCTGGATTACTGCGGGTAACTGGAGAGGGCATCATTTCAGACAGATTACTCAATCCCTTTGCTGTAACAATGCAGAGATCAACCCAGTGACAGGTGGTTTAACCCAGTTCAAAGCTTTTCCTTCATGGACAGGCTGCTTTTTCAAAGGTATTAATGCAGAGTCTCCCTTTCAACTGACACTGCACCAGACACCTTCCCAACAGGTTTCCTCCGAAGAATTAAGGAAACACCACATTTAAGACATCTTTGGGCATTTGAGCACTGGAAATTCAGCACCAGAGAGGAAAATCCATTTGTACCCCAAAACCTGCTACATTCCACCATGCAGACACAAGCCTGACACACCCTGACAGACCAACCTGCCATCAAGCAGTGTTCTCAGCTGCCACACCGAGCCCCTGCGCTCCCAATTTGGGAAGTCAAACTGTTTGCCTCCCGATGTACCAGCACTATAAAGAGTTTGTGTACTCCAGGAATAAATACCTACAGATTTAAATGGGTTTGGCTGCTCAAAAACGCTTCCAAACCCTGCACGTGCACACTTGGCTACTAAACCTGATGACACTCTGCTTGAACGCTCAAAAACCACAGTTAGACCAAGACCTAATGTTAATTACTAAATTACTCATGACTAAAGAGTGCTGATCACTAAGAGCACAAGGTCTCTGGAGCAAGTGCCACCATATATTCACTGCCTTCTGAACTAAGACGTTGACTATTTTTAACTTGGAGAATTGAAATAAACCTTCCCAGCAAACTCGGAAAGCAACAAGCACCATGTGATCGGGACAAGCATTTGCCAAGCAGAGCAGAATTACACCATGGCCAAATAAACTCGGCCTTCCATAGTCAAGGTATACGACGTTAAGAGACAAGACAAAGTGCCTGTCACATGCAAAACAATTAAGCAAAACTCTGAGATGAAGCCCAAAAAGCTTTTAGGCAACAACTGTGTCTTTATAGTTGTCCCCCAAACAGACTTTCTTTCACTTCCAATCACCCAAGGCTTGCTTAAGAGCATCTTTTTATGTCTCGCAGTCTCAGCTGCAACGTCTAGGGTGACGTTTTGACACCGATGAGGAAGCAGACAAGAGTGTACTCACACCTAGCATTAAGATTTACACCAATACTCTGATGTTCTCCTACCCTGGCTGAACAGCTGTATGGCAAATTGTTTGAGAGATTTGTACCAAGCATAAAAAGCCAGATGCAACTCAAACCCCACCAAAAAAATATATTTTCTGTTTCCCAGATTGGCATCTGCACATGTTACACCAGCAGGTACTACAAGGAAAAGCAGAGGCATGAATTGCCTTAAATTGCCAGAGTCGGTCACCAAGGAGGTTAGAAGCTGCTGACCTGAACTCTTCATCTGCAAACCAAGACGGTGTTCAGAAGAAAAACAAAACCCTCTGACAAACCTGGGGGGAAAGGATGTTAGGTATAAGGCCCATCCAACTAAACAGAAAGAGGGAAGTCAAAGAAAACAGACAGCTCTCCTTCATGATGTCAAAAAAACTACCGTAGTCAGGAGCTGCACAGCAATGAAGGGCTCGAGTCAGCTCTGCCAGCAGCCCGGCAGCTCGCTCACAAACGAGGGAAGGACAGCTTTGTTGGGTGAGAAAACAGACCCCACCCACGAGTGTCATCATTTCTGCTAAGCCACATCAAGAGCGGGGAAGATACCACGCGAGGAATGGCAACCCCACAGCCCTCCCCGCGCTGGGGGCTGGGGCCGCTGATGGAAGGAGCCAGGTGGGCTCTGGCCGTTAGCTGGCAGAGGGTTTGGGAAGGGGACAAGCTGCCAACACCAAGCCCCAAGGGATGGAAAGAGAGGGTCGCTCAGGGTCACCGATGGCGGCGGAGAAAAAAACTGCTGCGCTCAACTGCGGAGAGAAACCGAACCATTGCTGCCTGCAGCAGAGGTGTGGGGTGTGACCAGGGCGGCCGGCTCTCCCAGGATTTCATGGCCACAGTCAGAGCAAGGAGGCCAAAGGGTGGGGACAGGGGCTTCCTGGGGAGACACTGGGACGTGGGGGGCTGACACAAGAGGAGAAAACATGACTCAAAGCTGCGAGGCGAGGCACAGAGCAAGGGTGCAGGGGGCTGCAGGAGCCCAACAGAGCTGGAATGGGCAGGGGGAGGGAGAGGGGCGGTGGTTCCCCTCGAGGGGGCCCGGCCGTGGGTGTGCCCGGGGGGGGCTGGACCTCTCAGGGGAGCAAGGCGGCGGGGAAGGGGGACCCGGGGGAGGCACTGACCGATGGTGGAGATGAAGGTGGTGTTGAAGGCATCGTCGGAGAAGCGGAAGAGCACGCAGGTCTTGCCGACCCCCGAGTCCCCGATCAGGAGCAGCTTGAAGAGCAGGTCGTAGGTTTTCTTCGCCATGGGAAGGCGCGGCGGCGGCCGCCGCCCGCTCCGGGCCCCTGCTCAACCCCCTCC
>VYZX01025959.1:62108-72110 GCA_013401335.1 Brachypteracias leptosomus
CGGCGGTGGCGCCCGGCCTCATACCCCCTCGGCTTGGCTCGGTTGGGGCTGGGCCCAGGCCCGGCTTCTCCCGGGGCGGCGGCGGCGGCTCCTCAGAAGGGGCTGCCGAGGCTGCGCGCGCCGCTCGGGAACCGCGCAGGCCTCCGGGGCGGGGGCGCGCACGCCCGTGACGTCACCGCGACCGCCCCCCCTTCCCTCTCCGCGGAAAGCGAGAGAGAGAGAGAGAGAGACAAGGGGCGCGACCGCGGCACCCCCGCCGCGGTGACGTCACCCGCGGCCGCGCGCCGGTCGGACACGCCTTCCCACCTCTTGCGCCCGGCCGGAAGTCCCGCCTCCCCCGCTCTGCTGGTCGCGCTTCCCCATTGGCCAGGCCCGCCTGCCAGTCTCGCCTCCTCCCCCTGGGGGCGGGGTGTGACGCGGCAGCGGGGCGGAGCCCGCCCCCTGGCGGCGGGGCGGGGTGAGGGGCGCGGCCGAACCTGGTGTCCAGAGCCGTGAGACCGGTTCAGGTCCCGGCAGCTTTCCCGCGGGGTCTCCCCGGAGTCCTGCCAGCCCCCGCCGTGGCCCACGGCACCCTCACCGGCCCTCCGCTGCAGCCGAGGCTTCCCCAGGCCCGGGACGCGCAGCCCCGGCCCAGCCCCGTCGGCTGCAGCCAAGGCTGAGCAGCGGGAGCCGGGCCCTGCGCAGAGGGACAGCCCGGGCGGGCTCTGCCACAACTCGGGAGCGTGAACCTGACAAACTGATGGGCTGGGAGTGGGTGAGGTGGGGACATGGCTGCCACAGGGAGCCTGAGTACCTGCTGCCCATGGGGTGCGCTGGGTGCATGAAGTGTGGGCAGCAGGTCGAGAGAGGTTGGGGGTCCAACAAAATGGCTTCCAGCCGCGGGGCGGCCCCGGCGCCTCGCCCGCTGCCCGCGCCGTCACGGGCCCGCTGCTGCTCACGGGGAGGCGGCGGTGGCGCCCGGCCTCATAACCCCTCGGCTTGGCTCGGTTGGGGCTGGGCCCAGGCCCGGCTTCTCCCGGGGCGGCGGCTGCGGCTCCTCAGAAGGGGCTGCCGAGGCTGCGCGCGCCGCTCGGGAACCGCGCAGGCCTCCGGGGCGGGGGCGCGCCCGCCCGTGACGTCACCCCGACCGCCCCCCCTTCCCTCTCCGCGGAAAGCGAGAGAGAGAGAGAGAGAGACAAGGGGCGCGACCGCGGCACCCCCGCCGCGGTGACGTCACCCGCGGCCGCGCGCCGGTCGGACACGCCTTCCCACCTCTTGCGCCCGGCCGGAAGTCCCGCCTCCCCCGCTCTGCTGGTCGCGCTTCCCCATTGGCCAGGCCCGCCTGCCAGTCTCGCCTCCTCCCCCTGGGGGCGGGGTGTGACGCGGCAGCGGGGCGGAGCCCGCCCCCTGGCGGCGGGGCGGGGTGAGGGGCGCGGCCGAACCTGGTGTCCAGAGCCGTGAGACCGGTTCAGGTCCCGGCAGCTTTCCCGCGGGGTCTCCCCGGAGTCCTGCCAGCCCCCGCCGTGGCCCACGGCACCCTCACCGGCCCTCCGCTGCAGCCGAGGCTTCCCCAGGCCCGGGACGCGCAGCCCCGGCCCAGCCCCGTCGGCTGCAGCCAAGGCTGAGCAGCGGGAGCCGGGCCCTGCGCAGAGGGACAGCCCGGGCGGGCTCTGCCACAACTCGGGAGCGTGAACCTGACAAACTGATGGGCTGGGAGTGGGTGAGGTGGGGACATGGCTGCCACAGGGAGCCTGAGTACCTGCTGCCCATGGGGTGCGCTGGGTGCATGAAGTGTGGGCAGCAGGTCGAGAGAGGTTCTCCTCCTCTGCTCTGCCCGAGGGAGGCCACCTCTGGAATACTGGGTCCAGTTTTGGGCTCCCCAGCTCAAGAAAGACAAGGAGAGAGTCCAGCAGAGGCTCCAAAGATGCTGAGGGGACTGGAGCATCTCTGTGCCCAGGAAAGGCTGAGAGCCCTGGGGCTGTTGAGCTGCAGAAGACTCAGAGGGGATCTGATCAATGCTGATCAAGAGCTAAAGGGTGGGGGCAAGAGGATAGGGCCAGACTCTTGTCAGTGGTGCCCAGTGACAGGACAAGGGGCAATGGGCACAAACTGGAACCCAGGAGGTTCCATCTGAGCAGGAGGAGGAACTTGTTTGGTATGAGGGTGTCAGAGCCTGGCTGAGGCTGCCCGGAGAGGTTGTGGAGTCTCCTTCTCTGGAGAGATTCCAAAGGTGCCTGAACACGATCCTGGGCTCCCTACTCTGGGTGACCTGCTGGAGCAGGAGGGTTGGACGAGATATCTCCAGAGGTCCCTTCCAACCCCCACAATGCTGGGATTCTGTGAAATGGTGGGAACAAACCCTCCCCAGCTGGCCCGAGTTATCTCTGTGACCAGGCGGTGCTGCCCCTGTCCCTCCCTTGGCTCAGGGAGGAGCTGGAGCAAACAAAGCTGCCTGTTGGTTGCAGGGGTAGAGCTGCTGATGTCTCCTGTGACAAAGATCTCTTCCATCCCTGCACACACCAAGGGCTGGGCCCTGCTTTGTGAGAGGATCTGAGCAACCAGCAGGGCCAGCGCGTCGCTGCTCTCCTCAAACTTTAATAGTGTTGCACAACTCATGTGTGATTCACTTTTTCCCTCCCCATGGTGAGATCCGGAGGGCACATGTCTCTGTGCTGTGTTGCAACCCCCGCTGCTCAGCTGTGCCTGGTCAGGAAGAGGCTGCCAGGTCCTGTTGGCTCCCCCCTTCCACCTACTTTGGTCATTACCCCTCATCACATCAGATCAGTGCCCTCTTGAATTTAGGAAAGAAGATCCTCGGGAGGGTGTGGGGGTAGAGCTGTGAGAACCTTTCCAGCTCTCACTGGACATCCCCAAATCTCCCAGACCCACAGCGATGGTCTCCTGAGGGGAACTCACTGAGCAACCAAGAGAAGGGTGTCCTTGTCCTTGGTGGGGTGTCTCCTGTGGGGTTGGTTCCCTCAGGGGTAAGATTTGACATCAGGGCCAGTCTTAAAGACCAGACAATAAATACTCTTGTCTTCTTTGCAGAGGGATATGCAACACTTGGGGTTGCTTCCTCTCCAGGATCCTAGAAGATAAATTTCATGGAAGTCCATCAACAAACTCAAAGGGCTATTGTAAACATGGGGGCAACCAGCCAGCGATGATCTTGTGCTGACAAACCTTTGGGGAGTGGCTGGAGGCCCCTGCCCGTGGCTCACAGCGCCTTGGCCACGGAACTCTTCATGGATGCTGCATTTTTCTCCTTATCTGCTCAGTTGTAGACAGGAAGCATTTTGTTCGGTGCCCTTAAACTGATCCAGCACAGTGCTAAAAATAAACCTTCCTTGTGAAGCCGCAAGCTCCTGCCCTATCTGCTGTGTCAGCTCCTGGAGAGATCCCACTGCCAGAGCTGGAGGTTTCTGGAGAGACACTTGTGCCTCATAGAATTGCTTTGGTTGGAAGAGACCCTTAAGATCATGAAGTCCAAGATCAGTGCCATTAACCCAGCACCGCCAGGGCACCACTAAACCATGGCCCTCAGCACCACATCTCCACAGCTTTGAAACCCCCCCAGGGATGGGGACTCCACCACTGCCCTGGGCAGCCTGGGACAGCCCTTCACAACCCTTGACACAAAGAAATTGTTCGTCACGTCCTCACTCGTGGTGGGGGAATTGTGCCTGAAAGGCTGAGAAATCAACATACAAAGGAAAGAAAGCCCCGTGTCTGTCTCCAGAGCCGCGCTGTGGGAGGGGCTGGGTGGGAGGGACAAGACTCCTGTTAAAGCCTCTTGAGTTAACTCATCCTGCAAACAGCGGGAAATTGCTGATTGCAGGATCTGTAATTAAGTGAGTGAGTGGCAGTTGGCACCGCAGGGTGGCTGGGGCTGCAGTGTGTGTGTGTTTGAAAGGGTTGGTCCCTGCCACGGTGAAGCGATGGGATCTCGAGGTGCCCCCCCATGATGGGGCATCTCAGTTGGGTTCTGCGGTGACTCTGCAGCTCGGCTCTTATGGGAGGGTTTGTTCTTTTGCTTGCTAAAAGCGGAGCTGTGGCTGAGCACCCAGGTACCCACCGGGAATTATCTTAATTTGACCCAGCGCCCACTGTGCAGCTGCCCAGGTCTGCTCCAAACACAGAATCCATGAATCCCAGCATGGTGAGGGTCAGAAGGGGCCTCTGGAAATCATCTTGTCCAATCCCATGCTCCAGCAGGTCACCCAGATCAGGGTGCCCACGATCGTGACCAGGCGCATTTGGAATCTCTCCAGAGAAGGAGACTCCACAACCTCTCTGGGCAGCCTGGGACAGGCTCTGACACCCTCACAGCAAAGAATTGTCACCTCCTGGTCAGGTGGAACCTCCTGGGTTCCAGTTGGTGCCCGTTGCCCCTTGTCCTGTCACTGGGCACCACTGACAAGAGTCTGGCCCCATCCTCTTGCCCCCCACCCTTTAGCTCTTGATCAGCATTGATCAGATCCCCTCTGAGTCTTCTCTTCTGCAGCTCAACAGCCCCAGGGCTCTCAGCCTTTCCTGGGCACAGAGATGCTCCAGTCCCCTCAGCATCTCCGCAGCCTCCACTGGACTCTCTCCAGTAGTTCCTTGTCTCTCTTGACCTGGGGAGCCCAAAACTGGACCAAATACTCCCAAGGTGGCCTCCCTAGTGCAGAGGACCTCAGCCTTCCCATGTCTCTGCCCCATTCCCAGGACACCCACCCCCCTCCCAGAGCTTCATCCCCTCCATCTGCTGCCAGAAGTTCCTGCCCTTCGGTCGGAGCATCACTCGCTTATGGTAGCTCCTGATCCCCGGCTCTGCGGGCGGGGGAAGAAGCTCCTCTTTGTTGTGGTCAGTGCTTTGCAGAGCCAGTCACCGCCTTGTTTTCCCGGGGTGTGCAGCAGGGAGCGGAGCAGGGACTGGAACCGGGGGCTGAGAACGGCGGTTGCCGGCTCGTCACCGAGGCTCGAACGGTGATTTGACCCCCGGTGGGCGGCAGAACCGCCTCCCGCTCCCAGCTCTTTGTGGAGCAGCTTGAGGTCAGGAAGTGAAGGGCTCCCTAGGAGCACGTTAACCATAGATAAGGAGCTACCTACAAAGGAAGATGGAGCGATATTCGCTGGGTCTGTGTGGAAAAGGACCGGCCCCACCCGCCCTGGAGGTTTATCCCACTCACGGGAGGGTCCGGAGGGGGCTGGGGGAGAGCGTGGGAACGCCCCGGCGCGTTTGCCGAGCTCTACAGAAGCAGAGCTCTGCCCTTTGCAATTACATCTTGCCAGCAGATTGACAAATCCTTTAATCTCCGAGCGACGCTGCTGAGCTGGCTGCCTCACAGACATTGCTCACACCACATCTGCTGCAAGCCCAGGTCCAAGGGGTTCATCTTCTCAGGGGCCACAGACAAGGGGTGCTGGGCGGGTGGGCTCCCAGCCTGGAGCCGGGCAGGGCTGCAGCTCCTTCATGATCATGGCTGGTGGTGAGTAAAGTGGCACAAGATACCACTAAGCCATCCAGCCCCACATCCCAACGGGATTCATCTTACAGGAAAGCCTCAGAGGGTCTTCTCCTCAAGGCAGCCTCAAGGGGCTGCAGGAGAGGCAGCACTTCACAGTAGCTGTGGTTTCTTGAGGTCGGGAGATGCAGCTCATCACTCACCCTGCTCTTCTAAGCATCTGGGGGTCATCTGGAAAAAGGGCAGTTTCCTTTAACGACGCCCGTGGGTGGGGAGATGCTGGAGCTCCATGTCCTGAGCTGGCTCTGGTGCCGCCACTGCTGTCTAATTATAGAGGAGTCAGCTGCTGGAAAACTGATCCATCCTAAATCCAGGCTTAGCATGAGCTGCACTTGCCCCTCCAGCTGACCCCTCTCCCAATATGGGGTCAACCTTATAGAATCCTAGAATTGTTTCAGGAGTGAAGGGGATGGGGCCAGACTCTTGTCAGTGGTGCCCAGTGACCGGACAAGGGGCAACGGGCACCAAGTGGAACCCAGGAGGGTCCATCTGAGCAGGAGGAGAAACTTGTTTGGTGTGAGGGTGTCAGCCTGTCCCAGGCTGCCCAGAGAGGTTGGGGAGTCTCCTTCTCTGGAGAGATTCCAAAGGTGCCTGGTTGTGATCCTGGGCACCCTGCTGTGGGTGACCTGCTGGAGCAGGGGGGTTGGATGAGATGATCTCCAGAGGTCCCTTCCAACCCCTTCCATGCTTACACTCTGTGATTCTGGGGAGGAGAAGGCTGGTGGCACTGGCCAGCCTCACATTGGGTGCAGCTGGGGGCTGAGCACTGTCTGCTCATGGGGAGATGGGGCTGTTGGTGGCTTGGGGGACCTACTGCTCCAGGGCATGTGGAGCAGGTCCCTCATGTCCCTGGCACCCTTCCCGTTGTGCACAGCCCCAGCAGAGAGCCCAGGGTGGCCAAACCATGCCAGGGACCATGGTACTGAAGAAGATGGGACAAGCCCACAGGTGACAGAGCATCACCTCCAGTGCCAGCGCTGAGCATCCCTTCCTTCCCACATCTGCCCAGCTCTGGCTGCTCCCATTCCCTGGTCAGACAGGTGGAGAAACCCAAGAGACTGGGATGGACCATGGGAAGGGCATCACAAGGTCTCCTGTCACCCCTTTGCCAGCACCAGTGTGGGCAGGGCCCTGCTGCCCATCCTTGCTGCCCTGCTGGTGCTGTGACATGGATGTCAAGCTGGAAGGCTCTCCATCAGCAGCATGCCATGGACATTGAGCTGGAAGGCTCTCCATCAGCAGCATGCCATGGAATTGAGCTGGAGGGCTCTCCATCACCACCACCCTTGTTGGCACAGCCTCTGGCCTCTCTGCAAGGGACACTGGCATGGTTTGGCCAGAGCTGCTGCCAGGAGCCAGCCCAGCTTGGCACAGGCCTCCCTCCTGCTCCTCAGTAATTCCTTAGTGACTCCAGCCCATGGCTTTGCCAAGTGTGGGCAGCCCCGGTCCCTGGCCTCAGGGGATCCTCACCCCAGGATGAGGGTGCCAGGTGTCCCAGCATCTGAAGGGACATGGGGCCACAGCCCCTCTGCCTGCTCCCCCTGGCCACCCACGAGAGCTGGGAATTGGCTCATTTGGCATTTTCCAGCATTTTTTTCCAGCACGGAGCATCTCCCTGGAGCAGAGCTTGGCTGGGTTTCCATGGGAGCGGGGAGGGCTCAGAGGGCCATAGCCCATCCCATCCCATCCCATCCCATGACAGCTTCTGGCATGGCCCCCTGGCATTGCCAGGGTGAGGACAACAGCCACCTGTGCCAGGGTTCCTGCCACCAGCCACGTGGGAAGCAGCAGGGTGGGAAGATACCCAAGAGGAACCTGTCCCCAATGCCCTTCTGCTCAACACCCTGAGATCCCGGGGACCAGCAGTGGCCAGGACTGGCAGGTCAAGGGATGGCCAGGGGTGGCACGGTGTCCCAGAGATGGCCGTAGTGTCCCAGGGGTGGCCACAGTGTCCCAGTGGTGCCAAGGTGTCCCAGACATAGACATGGAATCCCAGAGATGGCCACAGTGTCCCAGGATCAGCCACAGTGTACCAGGGGTGGCTGCTGTGTCCCAGAAGTGACTGTGCTGTCCTAGGGACAGCCTTGGTGGCCCAGAGGTGACCATGGTGCTGGCGGTGGTGTCTCAGGAGTGGCCAGGGTGTCCCAGAGATGGTTATGATGTCGCAGGCATGGCTGCAGTGCCTTGGGGCTGACCATGGTGTCACAGGGATGGCCACGGTGTCCCAGGGATGGCTGTGGTGTCCTGGGAGTGACAGTGGTGTCCCAGGGGTGGCTGTGATGTCCCAAGGATGGCAGTGGTGTCCCAGGGGTTGCCGTGGGACATGGGGACATGGGACAAGGAGGAACAGGAAAGCCCAGGCTATGAGAACCAGGCCCCCCCAGCCCCACTGCAGCTGTGACAGCATTTTGGGGCTGACCCAGGCTCATGGCCAGGCCTGCAATGACATCCCACCCCCTGGGGCACCCAGACCATGTCCCCTGTCCCAGCCAGCCTGTGTCACCCCGGGATGCTCGGCCCCACCTCGGCCTTGGTGTGGTGCCTGCAGTGAGCAAGGGAGGAGGCACCATCCCTGGAGGGCCATGGAGACCCTCAAAGCCCGGGGTCTGGGTGGGAGTGGGGCAGTGCCCCTTCACCCCACACGGGGACTGTCCGGGGGGGCCGCTGGGGCCGTGAGTCACCGTGCGGCTCCCTCTGCCCCGGGACTCATCCTGCACCCCACCCCGTGACTCAGGGCCCAGCAATCCGCCCCTGCGGGCGCTCTGCCGCCCACACCCCCATCCCGTGCCCAGCGGGATGGCACCGGCCATGCCCCTAGGACCCCCACCTGGCCTGGGCTGCCCTGGGGTCCCCCCCACCCACACCCCCTCCTCACACATGGGTGAGGTAGAGCTGGGAGACATAGAATCATAGAATCACAGGCTCGTTTGAACCCGCAGGGACCTTCCAAAGTGGAGCAGAGACATAGAATCCGAGAATTGTCAGGGTTGGAAGGCACCTTGAAGATCATTTAGTTCCACCCCCCCTGCCATGGGCAGGGGCACCTCCCACTAGATCAGGTTGCTCAGAGCCCCATCCCGCCTGGCCTTCAAAATTTCCAGGGATGGGGCTTCCAGCACCAATCTGGGCAACCTGTGCCAGTGTCTCACCACCCTCATGGGCAAGAACTTCTTCCTAACGTCTAATCTGAATCTACCCACCTCTAGTTTTGACCCATCCGTGATGACATCTCTTACTAGGTGAGGTTCCTCAGAGCCCCATCAAGCCTGATGTTGGCTTGATGGTCGCTGGGGCTCATGGTGGGACCCACGCCCACACACATTTACTGTATCCCCCTGTGGAGCAAAGGGGGGGGGGGCTCAGGGCTCTGCCCTGGCTGCTTTGGGGGCTGCCATGGGGTGGGTGGCCCTATAGTGCCTAGGAGGGGCACAATGAGGGTCTGCCCTCCCCTCCCAGCCCCACCACCCTGGGAACAGCCCTGGGTTGACCTGAAGGTCAGTCTGGAGGCCACCAGCAGCACACTGGGGTCCAGTGCTGACACCTGCGGGCAAGGGACTGTCCCTGCATGACACCGTGTCCCCCCATGGCACCCTGCCCCTCCCTGTCACCACATCCTTATGTCACCTTGTCCCTACAGGTCATCCTGACCTGTCACCCTGTCTATACCCACCCCCCCCTCCCTACACGTCACCCTCCCGACATGTCACTTTGTCCCTCTATGTCACTGTGCCCTGAACCTCCCCTCTTCCCACGTGTCACCCCAACCCGTCACCACAGCCTGGTCCTGGGGGGGTCTGGGGCCGGGGCACCGTGGCCAGGGGCTGTGGGGGGAGTGGGGCTATGGCACCCTTGAACCCACTGGCCGTGAGGACACCGAGGCAGTGCCACAGGCAGAGCTGGGCAGCACCAGGGTCCCTGCCCCATGGCATGGGGATGTGGGGGCTGCAGCAGAGATGGGACAACCAGGCCCCCCATGTGGGGCTGACCCCCACCCAACAGCCGTGCCCATGGTGTGGGGCATCTGCAGGGCCCTGGGGATGGACCTGTGCCCAGGACAAGGCAGGAGAGGTGAGGTGGCCCTGGTGCAGACCCATGTCCTGGAGGCTGGAGCAGTGCCATGGGACAGTGCCATGGGATAATTCCATGGGGCAGTGCCAGGTGCTGACGGAGGCCAAAGTGAGGAGGAGTGTGGAGCCAGGAGGGGAGAAGGGGCATTAGAGAGTAGTGAGACCCCCGGGCAAGCATTGGGTACAGGCTGCCCAGCCCCACTCTGCAGCCCGATATGGGTAAACCCCTGAGGTGCCCTGTCCTTGTCCCGGGGCAGCCCAGACCCCAGGCATCACCCCCTTTACAGCCCCCCCATCAGCCCCTCCTTCCCTTCTTTACCCTGTCCATCTCCCCATCACCCCCTCCATCCCTCCTCCATCCCCTCCATTGTCCCTCCATCCCTTCTTCACCCTCCCCACCATTCCTCCATCCCCCAATCACCCCCTCCACTCTCCCAGTCATCTCCATC